>JAEQBH010000747.1:0-296283 GCA_016808115.1 Tetrastigma voinierianum
TTTGATGCATAAAGGCGTGGATCTTGCGTTTTTCTATGTTGGATTTGGTGTATAGTTTTTCATTTTTGAATGTGCCGTCTTTTTCCTTCTTTTTTTTCAGAAAATTCAGAATCAGTTTGGATTCCTTTTTCCATTTGAAAGGGATTTTGGGAGTCGGGAGGATGATACGAGGAGTTTTTTTTTTTAAATCTTATGCCTTAGCACTTGCTGTAGCGTGGTCATGCGGATTGCGGACTCTGGTTAAACCTTATTTATGGGGGCTTGGAGGAAGTAATTGTTCTCTCTGCGTTTTCTGTGATTTTATTTTTCTTTTTTTTTTTTTTTTTCTGACGAATTATCGTTGTCCAGTGGTCTGATTTCATGGTAGATGCATTCTTGTGTTCCTGTGGGTGGGGTTATCTGTTCACATGATGACCATGGTCTCTTTTTACTATTTTTATTTTTCTCCGGGTTCATCTTAAGGGGAGTTTTAGGTCCCCAGTGAATGCCGGAAAGGAAGAAGAGCGGTTTCACTCGGCCAAGATAAATTAACCGGAAGAAGTACGGCTTGTGTTTATTCGTTGTCTTGGCATTTGTTAGAGCATATTGAGGCTTGGGTTCAAACTGTAAGAACATGGTAAAGAAGGAAAATGCTAAAGGTTGTCTTCTTAGCTGACTTTGACATTTCCTCACTTTAATGGGGAGATTCAGGCAGAGCCTCATAAACCAACCTGCTTCACATGCTCAGGGGATCCTATGGCATTTCAATCCTTGAGATGAAGTAAATAGTTTTTTCGTCGTCAAAAGAGAAAAGAAAAAGGAAAGAAAAGATTTACAGGTTTCTGATTTTGTCTGCTTTCAAGGAATTTCCCCGTTCCTTCCTCCTTTTGTTCCCTTGGGAAAACAATAAAGGCTGTGACACCTTTTAGCTGAAACAGATCTGTAGATTAGCAAGGCTGGGGAAGCAAGGCCAAATTTTGCAGTAATGTTTTCTAACTCCAGTGCTTTTCCTGTAAATCATGAATGAATAGAGAGAGGGTCTGTTCAAAGGGACTTTCTTAAGCAAGTGGTGAAGAACTCCATTAAGGGACTGAAATAGCCCCACAAGGGTCTGTTCAATTGAATCTGTAGTTTTCGTTGGGAAAAATGGATGAAGGGATGAACTGAATTGCTGAATTTCTAAAATTCAGCATAACTCTTATGCCATTATTCAACAATCCAATATGTTTTTAGGATTGTGCAACTGAAAGATGATGGCATAGAATTTTGGTCTTTGAGTAATTAGGCTGTTGCCCCTCTTAAAGATTTCAAACCCCCCCTTGTGTGAGTGGGCAAAGGTTCCATTGCTTTTAGGTAGCTGCTTGCAAAGAAGATGGAATGAAGGCAACAAAGATTTGCGAAATTCTTCAGCTTCCAAAATGGATTTTCTTCTAACTTCATGTTTTTAGCTTGACTGAAAGTTCTTGATTCAAACTATTTTCTTAACTGACTGCCATTAACCTGATTCATTACTTTGGTGAGCTGAAAGCTAACAATAAGGTTGTTGTAGTTTAATGTAACACTGGCAAAACAGAAGGTTAGTAGTTTTCTGACTATACTTTCTTAATTGAAACACAGGTTAGTTTTTCTTCTTTGGTGGGATCAAAACTCATGTCATGTCATCTCTTTCTTCAATTCCCATTAAAGGATCAAAACCATGACCAATGAGGTTGTAGTAATTAGTGCAATTGGTGATTAGTGACTTGCAAATAATTGATTTTTTTCAATCATGCAGTTACATGATTCGAATTTGAAAATTGAAGTATCCAATTTTCGTAGAAGATATTTCATTTTCAATGCTCCCAATTTTTCAATAAGTGTTGAAGACTTTACTCTTGATTATGATATATTTAGTGCTCCACCAAATCCTGACTCTAATCAAGTTTCTTTGATGGACGTAGAAGAAAATACTGTGTTCAAGGAGTGGTAATACTGGGTATCACTCTCACCTGGATGCTGAGCCTTCACTCTCACTATACCCCAATTTAGCATGCTTATGACAGTTGTCCACAGCTTATAAGGATATGGATAATGCTTTGAAATTTTATGACCTGTCTGTTAGTAGAATGCTGAAAAGAAGAAAAGGAAAATTTTTGGGGAACAGGCCCACATGGCTATGTGTGCTTCAGCTGGATATTTTAAGTGTCCTTTATTGTCCATCTAGCTATAATCATAATACCAATGTTGTGGTACCTTCAATCATTTTGCTTTATTTAACTACTTGGTAGACGGGAGGCTTTTTCTTTTAGCTCCTTTGGCACGGATCACTGTCGGTTTGACTTATTCCAAGTTCCCAATATCAACTTGGAACCTTGGGTGTTTGTTTCCACGTGTTTTATGATATCTGACTATTTGAAAGGATTGATACATATAACATTTTGGTTTAGTTATACTAAATTCAATTGATGAGCAGAGTTTTGTTTTAAGTATAGTAGTTATCAAATCAAACATACTCAAGCCTTTTCTTTTCCCCTTTGATTATTTTTTCAAGGTTAAAGAAACTGCGAGCTTTCACATCCATGCCATCGAGCAATGCTTCTGCCCACACTTGCAGATCTTTATCTGAAGCTGAAAATCTTAATGGTAGCTTTGAATGCAATATCTGCTTCGACTCTGCAAGAGACCCGGTGGTAACTCAGTGGCCACCTCTATTGTTGCCGTGCGTCTACAAGGGTTCCCCATGTCCAGAGTGTTTCCTTGCATCAGACGGTTGGTCCATAGCGTCTGTTTGCAAAGCCGGAGATATCACACACTACCCTTGTTCCCTTCATGGTCACTAAACCCCAAATGAAGCAGAGCTAGTAGGTTGAAGACTCGCTGCCTGGCATGGCCATATACTCCCAGGCCACCAGCTTGTGGGACGCAAGCACTGATCAATGCTACATCCCACAATGGCCAGCAACTTCAATACCGCAATCCATATCAAAACCCGCAATACGATCCTCATCCTCATCCTCATCCATATAACGGTTATGAGCATGAGTCTCCATCGCCATTGTTGAACATGGGAGGGAGCACGGCAACGAGTTTCTTCCATCCAGTGGTGGGAATGTTCGGGGAACTGGTTTATGCCAGGGTGTTTGGGAATTCAGAGAGCTTATATACATATCCAAACTCATATCACCTAACGGGAAGCAGCACCCCCAGGTTGAGAAGGCAAGAGATGCAAGCTGACAAGTCATTGAATAGAATTTCAATATTCCTCTTCTGTTGCTTTTTGCTGTGTCTTGCTCTGTTTTAAATTTTAAATAACAGTTTGTTAGGTGTACGTACGCCCTTACCACCCTTTTTGTATACTTTGTAAAGCACGTTATGAATCGTAAGCTTATCAACTGAACTAACTATTGATGGAACGCCTGGGGGGAAGATGAGATTATATATGAAAATGTTTCAAACCTCATACTTCTCTTACGGTTACTTGAACTTTCGACAATTTCATATGTTTTATTTCGACTTTGAAGTCGCTTTCATTCGACTTCATTGCTAAATGCTAAGCCGACTGGGTCACACTAAGATGAGGGGCCCATGTTGGTGTCTGGGTCTGATCTGCAATCAGCCTCCATCCCCATATTATCTTGGCCCAACCAATTCAATCCTACCAACTCGTGGCACCCAGTCTCAAGACTCACCGAAAGAAAGAAGAAAAAACAAAGACGCATTAATCATCCCCGTAATGATAAATCACATCCATGGTATGAAAAAAGTGGTATAGAGTCACTGTAAGACCCTCGCAAACATGACCCAACTATTAGATTATTATATTGTTATATTTATTTTGTGATTTCCTAAGATTATAATTTATATTTTCCTTAGGATTGTAATTTGTATTTTCTATGGATGATAATAAATTTACTATAAGACTTCATCTCTAGATCAGACTTACAATTTTTATTATAAAGACTAAGCTTTTCTTTATAGATGGTACAACGCTGATGCTCATGGTTCAGGTGGCTACAATCATCAGATAACTTTTTTCCGCGAACACTACCGTTGCTACCGTTTCCGACGCCGCGGTTCGTGCCTGCAGCCATGCTGGCGTTCATTACTGGGCGCGCTGATTTTTGTTTTGCTATCTGATTTGGTTAATGCTGGTCGGGCTGATTGTTATCGGGCCAATATGATTTGATGAGCAGCTGATTATGAAGAGTTAGGTGAGAGTCATCATCATCCATGAGATACTCTGCTTAAAGGGTCTCAGCATGCGTAGTTGTTTCAAAGTGCCAAGTCAGTGCTTTATTGCCTTCAGACCGCCTCTATTCCTAGGAACAAGTGGACAAAGAAATTGGATTCGCCATGTCATTCGGATTGAGGGGATTGGGAAAGCGCTAATCATCAGATCATCACTTTATTTCGTGAATACATCTATTTCATCCATTGTTGACGAAGCCTGCAACGTTTGATATTGCCAAAGAAGTTTCGGACTCTACTTGTTACTTGGTATGCCGGACCAGTGGCGCCGTAACTTCAAGCTCACATGGCTTTATCGACTCAGTTGCACCGTGATGGATCATCGTATATCACAATTCGTCAAATCTATTTGGGATCAATTATTTGCATCTAAACCGCCTTCTAATTCGACACCAAATTGGTTTATGTTCACCGAGAACAAGGACGATTGTTTTAGTTTTTAATGGGTTTCGTGGATGAGTTTGAATTAGCCAAGTCGTTATTCTCCACCGTGATCCTTTACCAACAAGCCTCACAAGCTATTCATAAGTTAGTCGATAATGGCATCTGGCCTTCGGGATCGAACCCATTTCTCTATCCACCACTGCTCTCAAGTACTCTACCTGACCTGGGTTCCAGATCACATCCTGCCTCCGTCGGCTCACCTATCTCTCGGCTTTCCAAAGGCAAAGGGAATAACAGCCAGACGACATAACAATAAAGTCTCTTCTATCTCGGGCAGCTTCAGAATAACAAAGGTCATTATGTTGAAACTTGTTACACTTATCAACGTATTCTTCAGAACACTGCTGCTTTGACCCAGTATGAATTATCAGCTATGGACTCCCATTCCAAGTTTAGTCCTGCCTCATCTCTCTCTATAGCAGATCTACAGGATATGGTTAATCAGGTTCATCTTCCATCTTCCAGTGCATCCAACATTGCTCTTTCTACGATAATGTGCACATCTCCTACGTGGGTTTCTTGATTTTGCTTCATTGGCAGAATCATGACTTCTCTTCTCCGATGTCAGATCTTCACACACTTCTACTCTCTCTCCCTACCATACACCTGCAGAATGGTTCTCCATGCATGTCTCTCATCTCTGCAATGTCTCACACCAAATTTCTGTCCGCTTCCAATGTCTACCGCATTCCAAACTCACTCATAATCTCTTCTATCAGCACCCACCGAATCCTCGTTTTTCTTTAACATTTTCCCCTACTCCACAAGTTACAGCAGATTCTCGACTGACAGATCAAGTGAGACCGCCCCGTAAGGCCTAAGGTCAAGCTGAGCCTCATCTTCTTCATCTACTGCTCCTTCATCTCTCTCCGCTTCCATCTCGTAATCGCAGTGCTCTCTCTTGCTTTATGACATTCTCATTTCGTCACATCTATCTCTGTAGTTAAACAACTAGTTTCTAGGGTTTGTTGATTCCGATTTCAAATAAAGAGTTTTGATTGTACGCTTCACACTCCGGGCAACAAACACTTTAACATTTAATAACAAGAGCTATGCTCTTTCTTTTTTTGATCTTATTCATTCTCGGCGCCCCTCCCATTTCTACCCTGGGTCACGTTACTTTGTTGTTTTATGGATGATTTTTCCGATATACATGGATTTATCTTCAAAATCGCTCAACTTTATCAAATATATTATGACTTACCAAAATGATTAAACACAAGTTTTCTAAACTCTATCAAAGTTTTTTATCTGATAATGCCCAAGAATATAAAGCTCGAATTTACATCTATTCTACATCAATTTGGTACTGCTCATTCCTCGGCCCGTGCACTTCAAGAAATGGAGGTATCGAAAGAAACTTTGTCATATTCTGATGTTGTTTCGTGCTTACTACTATTGCCGCTTCATTCTTCTTAGTTTTCGGGAAGCTCGTCACAAGCACCATTAATCGGTCCTTCTCCCATTGTTCAGAATCAAACTCCTTATGATCTGTTGTTTGGTTATTCTCCCTCCTATGACTTACTTAGAGTCTTTGGATGTGTCTCATTTGTTCTTCTTCATGATCATGAAAGAAAACAAACGCTACCTGCTCGTTGTGTTGCTTTGGTACGGAATAGTAAAAATGTTATAGGTGTTATAATCCCATTAGCAACCGCTCGTGTTTCAAGATGTGGTCTTTGGGAACACAAATGCTTCTTACCAACTACCTCATGTTCCTGCTTTCCTTTATTCCCTCTATTGACTTCTCTCCTCGACCTTTTTCCGAGGAGCTCCCACCTCCGTCTGAGTCTCCTTCTATTACCGATGTTCCTTCTCATGCATCTGATGAGCTTCCAACACCGATCAACGTGCCCACCGGGATATCGCCCTAACCGGCGGATCCTATCGTTCTTTCTGACTCTCATGCACTTCGCCGTTCCCATCGGGTAACTACTCTTCCTTCTTTCACCTTTGTGACTTTCATTGCCTCGTCTCGCTCTCTCCAGAACCTCGGGATTTCATGAGGCTTCCTCTAACCCTTTATGGCAAAGAAGCTATGAAAGAAGAGTTGCATGATCGCATAAACTGAACATGAGATCTGCTAATCTCCTCCGAAAATCGCATCGGTCAGAATGGGTTTATAAGATCAAGACTGATCGGATTTTCAAGATCGTTATCGCTACAAGGTCGGCTCTTGTTGCCATGGGTTTTACTCAAGAGTATGGGATTGATTATGAGGAGACTTTTGCTCCCGTGGCTCGACTTTCTTCTGTCAGGACTCTTATTGCCGTTTATGCGGCTCGCAAATGGCCACTCTTTCAGACGGATATCAAAAATGTTTTTCTTAATGGTGAACTCTCAAAGGAAGTCTATATGAAGCTTCCTACCTATTACTCACCTCCGGGGGTTCTCATAGAGTATTTCAACCACGGTGGGCACTTTATGGGCTTAAACAAGCTCCTCGAGCATGGCTTCAAGTTTAGTTCTACTATCTCTCAAAGACGCTTTTCTGCACAGCCTTTACAGTTCTTCGAGACTAGCCTCGTCATGGTATTACTATTCTCCTCTGTATGTCGATGATATGATTATTACAGTGATGATATGCGTGGTATTCAGATCTAAAGCACTTTCTTGGTCGCCACTTGAAATGAAAGATCTCTACTCTTAATTACTTTCTGGTCTAGAAGTTTCTTCTTCGCAGTGGTTACTACCTTACTCAGCTGCTTTGATCCGATTTCAAGCTAGTATCACCGGGATAGCAAGATAGTCGACACACCTATCGGTATAACTGCCGCCTCACTCTCATGATGGTGAATCACTATCCGATGCTACTCTCTACGCATACCTTGTCAGGGGAGTCTAATCTATCTCATCATATTTCTGCCCCGATATTTCCTATGCAGCTTCATGTAGTCACGCTTTATGGCTACCCCAGGTTTCTCATTATGTCGCTTATTCGTGATTCTTCGATATTTGAAAGGCACCATATTTGATGGTCTTCATTTTTCTTCCTATTCTTTATTAACTTTTCAGGCACATTCAGATGCGTATCGAAAGTAAGCGTATCCCACTAATCATCGATCTACTACAGGAGGTTGTTTCTTTCTCGATGATTCTTCTTATTTCTGTGGTATAAGAAACAAACATGTTGCTCAAAGATCGCGTAATATGTAGTATATCAGCTGGCTGGCGCTTGAACTTATTTTCCGTTACGCTGGATACAAAGGTGATCTTGGTGTTGGATCGTCGACCGTAACTAAACTTCACCGTGATAATCGGGCACAATTCAAACTGATCATAATGATGTCTCTACGAACATATTAAACATATCAGACATCATTACCATTCGCCATCATCCGCTTCAGGGTACACTCATACTTTAATCTATTTCCTCTCGTAGATCGCTTCACCGATATCTTCACCAAACCACTTCTCTTAACTTTCGAAGTTTTTTAGCTCCAAACTCAATGGCTTCTCTTAAACTGTCATGAGTTTAGGGGATGTTAGATTATTATATTGTTATATTTATTTTGTAATTTCCTAGATTATAATTTGTATTTTCCTTAGATTGTAATTTGTATTTTCTAGGGTTGTAGTCAGCCTATATAAGGCCTCGCACTCTTCTGTAATTTGATAGCTTATATAAAGACCTGCCTTCACCAGTCAAACTGAAGAACCATCCGAAGAGTCTCATGGGTATGTCTTGCACCCATGAGAACTTTCATGTCAATGGAAGAAAGATGATAAGTCAGGCTGTACACAGGGTGCAGTTGCCGAGTGCCACAGGCGACAGATAGTCACGCACTAAGACATGTCAATGCATAGGCGCTTGTCGAAAATTGCCAGTGGGATGGACAACAAGACATAGTGTAGGTGCTGAGTGCCATAAGCAAACTACGCATAATGCAAAGGCTGCATAGTCAGGGGTCAAGCTCTGTAGGCAAGCCGCGATGCATCAAAGACACACTGCAGGGCAGTAGCATAAATTCAAGACCATGGCGGATTATGGCTTGAGTCCCTTTATGTATAAGTGTATTTGGGGTCTGAGAGTTTTGGATAATTTAATAAATATTTATTTAATTATTCCATCTGGAGAAAACTCGAAAAAGGCTTAAATTCCTCTTGTGGGGATGAGAAGTTGATGAAAGGGGGTTATCGCCATGCCATAAGGCTACACTCCCGCCCGACCTTTGGGCATGGATGCACACGATGACAACGTAAGAGGATGTATGGCGCACACAGGTGCTCTTTTTCTACGCTAAAGACGGGGCATGACAAAAGCCTGTGCATGCGGATGTAAGGCCATGATGGTGCATGAAGTAGGCCCATATCTAGGCCTAGGCCCATATCTAGGCCTAAACGAGATAGGAAACCCAAGTCCGATTTACTTATTTTTATCAAGTATTAGTTATTTATTTAATCAGATTCTTTTGATTTATCTCATAAGACTTTTGGATTTATCTCTATGATTTTTGATTTATCCTATAAGCATTTTCTCGTCGATACCTATAACAAGACCTTACGTTGTTTTTGTGTAGATTTGATATGATATTGAAAACTCGGTAACTTCTGCTCTATTTATTTTTTAGTTGTTTTATTTTTAATTTTATTATTTTTTGTAGCCAAGCTATATCAATTTGGTATTAGAGCATAATTTCGATCCGAGATTAAGTTATTATCCTTGTTCTGCATCAATTTGGTCTCCGAGAGTTATTGAGTTTTCAAAGTAAAAGAAAATATACCCCGTTGAAGAACTTTTAGGGTGCCTACAATTCCTTAGCAATGTTGCAAGGGAATCAAACAAAGTGTGCACTTCTTTAATGAGGGTAAATTGATTGTATTCCAAGGCTAAGAACATATTTGAGACCTCGCGCTCTAGCCAAGTATAACGGTGCGACATCTCTAAACTTCCTGGAACAAAATTTGCATATTTTAAAACGTAATGCTTCGGAGTAATCGGGACTGGTATGTGTCACACACGTAAAAGAAGTTTCACCTCGATTCTTCGACTTGTCATGTTCTTTTTACCACCTCACATGCGTGTATATAAACCTCGTTAAAAACTTCAGAAAACACATCCATGACTTACATGCTAAGATTAGACGAATATTTCTAAGAACGGAAGAAGATAAATCGACCGACAGGTATCAGAGATTCGGGCGTGAATTTAATGTCAGCGAATATTGCCATATTTCGTGATTCTTCTCGATACACTCCAAAACGCTTCAAAAACTTTACGCAGTTGTGCCCACAGCCCTTATTCTATCATTCAGAACCGAGATCTAATGCATATCTTCTCGATTCATTTAACGATATTACGCCAGCATAAAAAGATTCTTATGGGGATCAGTGGATATTATCCTGATGATGAGTTCGCGGACTCTGTGGTATGGTGGCTTCGCCGCTTCCTCATTAAACCCAAGATACGTCTGACACACGCTACTCGATACAAAGAAGACGATTTTCGTTATTTGATCCTTCGTCATTTGATTGCTATCTTTCCTCTCACTCTTCGGAATCGAAGCTTCTTTCAACCCCGATGAATGACGAGGCAATGAAGAGTCTATTATCTGTAATCTATACGGCATGTAAATTCTGTTCAATGTATTTATTTTTATTATCATTGGGCTATTTATTTAATCGCACTTTTGATTTATCCCAGAAGATTTCTTTTGATGACCATATGAGCGTGATTTACCCGTTAATTTTCTATCGGCGCTTAAAAGCATTATTTGTTCAATGGGGATTGATATGATATTAAAAACTTGAGAATTTTGTTCTATTTATTTTGTTCGTTTTTTTTAATTTTTATTATTCTTTGTTACCGAACTACATCAGGCCATGGGCCCAATGTCATGACTCGGTTGCCTTGAAAAATCAAGCAATGGAGCATTGCTAGGAGCGAGACATGGTTTACGAGCAGGACATGTCATAAAGGCTTCGTTGCCTCGAGAAAGCTTGGTGGTGCCCCGCTCAGACAGGAAGACATGTTGATGTGAAGTGATAAAAACAAAAGAAGAAAAGGCGCCCATTAGACTACCAATAATTAAGAATAAACCTTCCCAGATTCCCACTCAGACAGCCCATGACATTGAAACCAAAAATGAACAAGTGGTTAAGATGCTATGTATTGCTTCTGGAAGCGTGAAAATCACTAGTGTCTCTCTCACAAACTCAGTGATTGAATGGAAATAATTTATTGATTAGGGCGCCATTTTATTCCTATCATATTAAGTTGACTCAGTCACTCACCTTGATTCATAAAGGAGATTGAATCATTTTTCCACTGCAGCGCCGCCTCCCCCAGACGTGAAATCGACAAGGACTTTATTATTTCCATCTTCCAATGTCGTGGGTCATGGGTCATGGGTGGTGGAGGAGACAACTCAGACTTTTTTCTTTTTCTTTCTACTTTCTAGGTTCTGGTTTCCACCCAAATCTGGCCCCCAATTTCTTTTTCTTTTCTTTTCCTTTTTTCTCTCGTGGGTAATCAATCGTTCACAGGTTGAGACAACCACCTCCGGGTACTACAAAGGCCACATGATATGAGAGCATCTCCATTCACAGTCTCTATTTTTTTATCTTCATTTTAAATATGTTCCTTGTATTTGGAAATGATAAGATTCATTTTTTTCACTTTCACTCTTCAATATTTTTATTTTCATTTTAACTCGTCTGTTGTATTTGAAATGATAAGATTAACTTTTTTTCACTTTCAATCTCAATAAAAAATATCTTTAAATTCATTTTCAATCCATTATTACATATCTAAATATTATTAAAAAAAAAAAACTAAGAATGAAACTTTTCTATTCACTTTTTCACTTTTCTTAGTAATACTAGTAAGTAGGGTATTGGCCTTTTTCTTCTTTTTTTTCTTATCACTTCACATCTACTCCTTTCAAACATTTCGCACGTTCCCACATGCAATAAACCTGATCTTTTATATTATAATAATTAAAATTAGTATTAATTTTTATAAATATTATTTATCATTTCCATTTTTTTATTTGATGTTTTTTTTATTAATATTTTATTATAAATTATTTATTATTTGCACAAGTCTTCAATATTTAATTTTTGTTACTAATATGATTTAAATGTTAGAAACAATCAAAACTAATAAAATAATTTTATTTATTTTAAAATTTATTGAAATTACTTTGATTTATCTCTATAAAATTAAATAGTTTTTGAATATATAAACTTTAAATAATTTTAGTTATATAATTTTTATTTTTATAAGACAATTAAATATAATAATAAAAATTTACATTTTCTCTTTCATTTACACTTTTATATGATTTTTAAATTTTGATTTGGTGATATTTCCTTAATGATTTTCTACTAACTTTTTTAGCCCTTATATTTTCTCTTTAAAAAAAAAAATTCATGTCCATTCTTCAAATTTATAAATCTCAATTCAAATCCCACATCTAAAATAATGTATTTTTAGATAAAACAAGCACAAAAAAGAATAAAAAAGTAAGCAAAGTCCATTAAACCATTAAAATATCTATCATCTATAACAAATAACAAAATAATAAAAACACATTAAACCTTGTTCTTAAGACCAAATATGTCCATCCCCACATTAGTGTATTGAATAAGTATAAACATGTAATAATTATTAATTTTTATCAATTTCAAATTTTATTTTTTATTAATTTATAAAACAGTAGAAAAAAGGAAATGCTAATTTTTTTAAATATAGAGTTGAAAAAAATATATTCTGATTTAATAATTTTTTCCATCATTTGGGGTTATATTTGATTATATGGAAATTATCAAGGAAAAAATAAAACGTAGGAAATAAAATTTACAAACTTTATCTTGAATAAAAAACAAAATAAGTTTAAATTTTATTACAAATTTATTGACCAAGTTAATAGTTTAAAATTGAAGTTTAAAGAAAAGTTGATCAACATCTTTTAATACAGTTTCTTTTTTAAATTATTTGTGTTTCCTATTATACTTAAAACTAATTTTTATTATATTAATAATCTTTTAAATTCTTATAACTTTTGACAAACATCTTATTGATATTATTAATTTGACATGTTTATTAGAAATCAGCCATGGGCCTCAAGACAACCTCCTTTTCGATGGATGATGGCCTTCACAACATAATAAAACTTGGTCCTAACAAAAAAGTTTATAGAACATAAATGAATATGCAACTTCAAAAGACTGCGGGCTCAAGGCAACCTCTTTTCTAATGAATGATGACCTTTCACAACATAATAAAATTTGGTCCTCTACGCAAAAGTTTATAGGAAATAAGCAAATGAATATGGATAGATGTGCTTACCCCCGCGAAGAGTAGGGAAAATTTTCTCGCTTTCTATTCAAACTTTTCAAAATGTAGTGAAACGCATTTACACGGTAATGTTAAGAAACAAATTTTAAAACAAAGAAAACGAATTCAACATTTTCACATTTTATATACGAATCGAAAAACGCGTAGTTCAAGCCTCTCGTTCGACCAAATTCAACCAAATTCAACCAAACGGCCAAACGAAAACGATTTTCGAAACGAAAAACTAAATATTAAAAATATATCAAAATTTTCATTCACTCGATAGAAATAAAATTTTAACTAACCGCAATAAATAATTCACTCGGAATTACGGTGATCCAAACTCTCGTTCATCACAGGCAGCCTGAAAAACACGGTTTCTATTTGTGAGATTAAGAATAGTGAAACGCGGGAGGCAATTACACTTGGAATAATCCATATCCAAACTCTTGGTTCATCACAAGCAGTTGAAAAACGTGATTTCTATTTGTGATATTGAGAATAGTGAAGACGCGGGATATGACTTAATAGCTTGAATGAATTTGTTATATAAACCTATTGAAATTGATTTTTAAAGTGAAAGGGCTCGAAGTAAAGATAAAAGCTTTAAAGGCTTTATTAGATACATTACACATTTAACTTTATCAAATAACCATTATAAAAATAATATAACGGTTAAACTATATATCAAATTAATCTCTTTATGAAAATGAAAGTGTAAGTAAGGATGGTTTTGGAAATGAAGAGGTGTAAAAGAAGAAAAGTGAATTAAGATAAAAAAATAATACAAAGATGACTAATATTATCAAAATGGTATTTTTAGAGGTTAAACTATATATTAAATCTCAATCAAAATGATTGAAGAAGTAATAAAATAATATACCGGTTAAACTATGTTAAAATGTCAATCAAAATGATTGAAAAGACTACTATTAGTATTATATATTTTTGAAAATTAAAAGTAAAAGTAAGGATGGTTTTGTAAATTAAGAGGTGTAAAATACCTAGTAATTTTATATAATATAGATTATAGATTATAGATACTTCTCTCTTCTTAATAAAATCTCATAAATTAAAAAACCTTTTATTATAATTTGTAATTTTATTTACTTAATAAGGAAAAACAAAAACCATATTGATTTACCTTTTTAAATCATTCAAATTAATAGGGTAACAAATTTTAATTTTACAAAAAAAAATTGTGATTTAAACCATGAAGTAACAATAAATAGTAGGTACAACAAATCAAAAAATAATAATAAATAGCAGTCACAAATAAATTATTGTAAAGCTCAATTGAATTATACAAAATCTCTAGAAATCCAAAATTTCAAATTAAATCAAATTTATAAATATAAGACCTCATATATTAAAAAAAAGAAAACGAAAATTGATTTTTTTATTATAACCCTTTGGAGTTCTTATCTACCTAATATGGAAAAACAAAAAACCATAATAATTTACCTTTTTAAGTCATTCAAATTAATTTGGTAACAAATTATGATTTTACAAAAAAAGGTATACAAACTTAAAACATAAAACAACAATAAATAATAGACACAAATAAATTATTTTATAAGGAATTGAGATTAGGTATGTACCAAATTGATACATATCTAAAATTTCAAATTAAATTAAATTTATAAATATAAGATTTCATAAATTATGAATTAACAAAAAGAAAGGGAAATAATTTATTATAACCATTTGGAATTCTTATTAATAAGAAAACAATAATAATGATAATTTACATATACAAATTTAAAAGATCAAGTAGTAATAAACAGTAGGTTTAAATATTTCATAATGCTAATTAATATTAATAGAATTATTTTCAAGAGAGTAAACATATATTGATATGATAATAAAATAATTTTCATAACATTAAATATTAATAAATTATAGATAATAATAATTAAAAGATATTTTTACTCTAAAAACTTCAAAATATAAGTATTTTTTTAATGTTAATGGTTCTTATGGTATTAATATTGTGATAAAATAAATTCTAATGTTTTTTTTAAATAAAAGATAAATTTTAATGTTAAATATTAATAGTTCGAAATAAATAAATAATTATTTCTAAATAAAAAGTAAATTAAAATATTTTTGAAATAAAAATTTAACGAACACTCCGTATGTTAATATTATAGAATTTGGCTTATATAATAGATTTTGAGGGAAAAAGGGCAATTTTGACCGAATGATCCTACACTTGTTTCCAAAAGATCCACACATTTGATCGATTTGAGACAATAAAAAAAAGATATGTTACACATTTGTTTGATAAATATAAGTATTTAAAAGGTAGTGTTTAAAACAGATTTTATAAAATAATTGGTACTTCCAAATATAAATATTTTTTTAATGGTTTTAAAAAAAATATATTTTAATGGTATTAATATGGTTAGAAAATAAATTTTAACTTAAATATTAATAAATTATATTAATAAATAATTATTTTAAATTTAAAAATACCTTTTAATAAAAATTGACAATTAGGAAAATTAAAAAGTAAATTTTGAACGAAAATTTAAATTGAAAAGTAAAATTAAAAAAATATTTTAAAATAAAAATTTGACAAACACTTAGTTACCCTATACTTGTCATTATACCTATAGATTTGTTGATGAAATGTATTTTGAAGAAAAGAAGGGCAGTTTAGGAATACATGGAAATAAAATAAATTTTTATAATAATAAATTATTAAAGGATATTGTTAAATTAAAGGTAACAGTTATTTTGAAAAAGTTTTCACAGTTTCCAACATGCACATTTTATATTGTTAATTAGTATTGATAAGGTGATAAAATAGATTTTAACCTTATTAATAAATTGTTATAAATAAGTAGTTATTTTTAAATTTAGAAATAAAATAAATAATAAGTTTTAAAATAGAAATTTGACAATCCATTTGTAACTTGCATTATATGATTTGGCCAAAGACATTTTTGAAAAAAGTAAAAACGAAGTCCACATTCCAACCTCGGATTGATTAGGATCGTTGAATGTTTAAAAGCAGGACAAGATAGGGATATGATAACTTTCAAAACATTAATGGCAATTAAAGATTCCTTAAGCATTTGTTTCCGCAAGAATCTGTTGGTATATTTGATTGATTTGATAGAATAAAAAAAACCCCCATGAGCACATTTGATTGATTTGAGACAAGAAAAAAACGGTCACACATTTGTTTAGTAAGTATAAATATTAAAAATTGTATTTTTGGGAGAAAATTTTGTAAAACACCTAATATTTTTAATAGTAGTATAGAAGTTGATAAAATAGATTTTAACCTTATTAATGAATTGTTATAAATAAGTAGTTATTTTAAAATTTAAAAATAAAATAAATAATTAGTTTTTAAATAGAAATTTGATGACCCATTTGTAACTTTCATTATATGATTTGGCCATAGGTATTTTTGAGAAAGAAAAAATGTGTCTTCATACTCTTTTTAACTTAAAGCATCATGTCAATTGAGTTAGACATATGAACTTTTAAAATATTTATTTTTAGGGATTATGATTAATTTTACTTTTAAAAAATAATTTAAAGTTAAATAGAAGAATCAAATAATTTTATTTATGTATATATTTTTACTTTTTATTAAGCATGTATTCCAAAAGAGATAATTTAAAAATAGGGATATTAAAAAATATTTAAATAATTTAACATTTTTAATAAGAATATAGAAGTTGATAAAATAGATTTTAACCTTATTAATGAATTGTTATAAATAAGAAGTTATTTTAAAATTTAAAAATAAAATAAATAATTAGTTTTTAAATAGAAATTTGACGACCCATTTGTAACTTTCATTATGTGATTTGGTCATAGGTATTTTTGAGAAAGAAAAAAAATGAAGTCTACATGCCTTTTTTGAACTTTAAGCATCTTGTCAATTGAGTTAGACATATGAACTTCTTTAAAAAAATTAATTTTTAAATATTATGATTAATTTTACTTTTAAAAATAATTTAAAGTTAAATAGAAGAATCAAATAATTTTATTTATGTATATATTTTTACTTTTTATTAAGCATGTATTCCAAAAGAGATAATTTTAAAAAATAGGGACATTAGAAATGGTAACTATATACATTAAAATATATTTCAAATTATTTTAGAATAGATTAAAGATAATACTAATCTTAAAAGAATGAGATATTCTAACTTTTTTATATAAATAAGTCAAAAACTCAGAATGTTTTCAAAAAAAAAATCATTCAAAATTATTATCTTATTATATATTTTTACGAAATTACTATAAAATAATTTAAATATTTCTAAAATGTTAATAATTTGAAAGATATCATTATAGAAAATATTTTCTGGAGCCATGCATGTTATTTAAAATTATTTTAGAGTTTATAGTTTATATTTATGAAATAAAATGAAATAAACAAATTAAAAATAACTTATTTATAGAAAATTAGGTAAATTTTTTTTGATATTTTTGACTTGCCAAATAATAATATAATAAATTCCTTACTATGAAAATAATTTCAATATTTCTAAAGATATTAATACTCTAAAGATACTACTAGAAAACATTTTTAAAGCTATTGTCCATGTTATTTAAAATTTTTATTTTTAGAGTTTAGGGTTAATATTTATAAAATAAAAGGAAATAAATAAATTTAAATAACTTATTTATGGAATATCAGGTAAAAGAAATGGATATTTTTGACTTGCCAAACAATAAGATAGGTACCCCTACATCTCGCCAATGTTTTGGAATTAATTAGACACCAATTTGTCCTCCCTCTATCTCGCCAGTGTTTAGAATTAATCAAACACTATTTTGTCGGTATATTTAAAAAGTTATGAATTTATTCCTATAAATGAAAAGTGCAAAGATGAAATTCATGTTTAGGTTAGATAGTCTTCAAAGAATGCCAAAAGATTCAACCCACAAGAGACAAAAGTATGAAATGCCTAGATTCTTCATTTCAGTTTTGTTTGAGAGAAAGATATTAAAAATGACAATCATAGGTAATGGGTAAGAACAAGCGACTATAAATAATGAAGTTTTATTTATTCATAAATCCTTCCACTTTCAAACAAACCAATCTCATATCTAGAAGAACATTATTTTTTCTTTTAAATTAAAGAAAACCAAGTAATTGATACAATATTTCCTCTCACCATCTCGATGAACTCATCGGATTGGCTTGTGAGACACAGATAGACCACCTGATAAGAGTAGTAATATGCAACCATCTTCTTCATACTGGTTACGGATACTTCAAATTAGTACCTCATCTTCTTAAAGTCTTGGAATCCAATGGTTCATTGCAAGGTTGCTTTTGAAGCCCTTGGGCATCATCTCTCTATTTTCCATTGGAGTCCATGATCTTCCAACTCCTATTTTCTCCCCCTTTATAAACTCGGTTTCAATCTATTTATTGCAAATAAAAATCAAATCCTTTCATGAATTAAAAACATAAAAAGGATCTAACCACCTAGCCGCCCTTCTCTCATTTTCTTTCATCTTTTTTTTTACTAGAAATTTCTATTTTCCTCAAAAGTAGCGACGCTGAATTTTTGGCCATTCACTTAAGATTTGTGCTTTATTTTTGCTTTTTTGCGTTATCGTTTTATCGACGTTCGACGGTCGTTAGCTTTATTACAACATGTAATGTTCACCGCCTCACAGAAGCTGCTTTTATTTGCCGGCGACGATTCAAATGCGCAGCATGATTGGACAATAAAGATATCAAATTACGACCACGCATGTCAAAGAACTGTGAGTCGGGCAGATATCTCTGGGGCTACTATTTTATCAAATTTGCGCTTTGATAAATACTGACATAAAGTATTAATCTGTATATCGTTTTCATCCTATATTGCTTTTGGGCTATTTATATCTCTTGATATTTCCTGACTATCATGTGTTTAAATCAATAATATTATTTTTCCTAAAAAAAGCGAGTGAATAAGAGAACTGCATTAACCATATGATGAACCGCACACAAGAGTTTGTCAATAGAACCAACCCATGAAGTAGTGCTGCCTACAAATTCTCTCTAGCAACATGGCATTTCAACGGTCGAAATCAATCACATGAGAATTTATGTAAAAACACTAGAACCAAAAAACCAAAACCACCCAACAAGACCTATAGCTGGTAAGACTGAGGAGTTTACTAACATGGAACTTATGAAGCTTTGAGATGGTTCCATTGACGACGAGGGAAGGAGAACTTGGCAATGAATCGGATTCGCTTGAACTTGACGATGAGTTGGACTCACTTGAACTTGACGATGAGTCGGATTCCCTTGAACTTGGTAGTGAGTCAAATTCGCTTATGCTGGGTTTGGCCTATCGCTTGGGGGCCATGGAATCGAAATGGGCTCTCCTTATTAGTATTCAAATGGTAGAGCAATGGTTGAAGTATCATAAAAGCTTTCATTTTCATTTGAGATGCCATTTTCATCATTTTCATTTACGATGATTTAAGGTGATTATTAGCATTCAAATGGTAGAGAAGCTTCAAGAAGAAAACTTACATTTTCGTTAAAACAAGTTACTTTATTTTAAGGCATTTAAAATATTATTAATATTCCAATGGTAAACATTTGATGAAATAAAGTCCATACTTTGCTTCCATTTGTTTTAGTAGTTTTAGGATTTAAAACAATGAAATCAAGAGTAATTATGGAATAAAAAGTGTAAAACATTTGGTACTTTAGAGAAACGGTTGAAGTATCATAAAAGCTTTCATTTTTGTTTGAGATGTCATTTTCATCCTTGTCATTTAAGATGATGGTTGGTGATTATTACACTATGCGGTAGAGAACATCATGATGAAAACTTCCATTTTCGTTATTAAAATATCATTTTCATTTTAAGATACGATTTAAGAAGATTATTAGTATTCCAATGGCTACAGTTGATAGAAATAAAACCCTAGTATTCCAATGGCAAACAGTTGATGAAATAAACCCATGTACAAGAGCTTCCATTTTAATAGTTTTGGAATTTAAACAATGAAATCATGTAGGTACTTGGAACAAAAAACACTTGGTATTTTTAATAGTATAGATAAAATTTTTAAAAAAGAAAAGATAAATAATGTTTTACTTTTCACAGCTTTGATATGCAAATGAAAATGATTGAAGTATATATTTTGATTAAAATCTCATCTCAAGTGAGAATGATTGGAGATGCGGTAAGCACTCACTACCTGATGCAACAGAGGTTTCACATTGAACCAAGCCTAAGTTTGACACAGAGGAACTGACATTTCTCCTTTCAGATTTTCTTTTTTCCTTTTAGTAACAACTAACATGTGTGTGTGTTAATTCATGAAACATTTTTACATTACATTTATTCCACATTGCTATTATTATCCTCCCACTTTCACACTCAGGGTTTTTTTTTCTTTTCTTTTTCCTTTTTCTTTTTTGGAGTTTCCAGCTGATAACAGACACTTGTGAGAGTAAGAATCATGGCGAATTAGCTTTTTCTTTTTCTTTTCTTTCTTTTTTTTTTTGGGAATTTTCAGTCGATAACAGACACCTGTGAGAGTAAGAATCATGGCGGAAGAGAAGGCAAGAGCAGATGGTACGTTTTTCTGGGACTTAATCCTCATTCAGAGGATCATTTTTGATTTCACTTTGTGACTATATATGATATAATAATAAGAAAAAAAGAGAAAGCAGATTCAAATCTAAAATCGTAACAAGAACTTAATTATTGTCTTAGTTGTGGCATAATCATCTTCCACTGTTTTGAACCCTTTATCTATTATTGATATAAAATTGAATGAATTTGGTTAAACAAATTTTGAATAATATAAAATTTATAACCCTGTGTATAAAAATACCCTTATCATCTTATGTATTCACAAGTATCTTTATAAAGAAGAGTTACCTTTGGTGGGACAATTAAATTTGTTCCCCCCAACATTCCCTCCTCACTTGGTTGTTAGTCAGTGAACAAATGCCGATAACATATTCTGTGATACTGTCCCAACTAGGATGCTAACAGCTTCATTTATGACAGGAAATCTTTCCTGCAGTTCCTAATCATTCGATTGCTAACATCGACAAGAAAATAGAATTCATCACAAACCTAGTAGCTGAAAAAGTTCTATGAATATGCTAGTGTTCTAGCTGCAATATCATGAATCTCAATGACATTTATGCACTAGTAGTTTTGGCAAGAGAGTAATATGCAAGAATCAATAAAAAAATAAAAATGAGTCTTCTGCGATATGGCATCATAATGGGAGTGAAGTTTTTGATGAAAGATAACTATACTACTGGAAGTACATACAAGATTTTAAAGCTTGTTAATACCTGCATGATTAAATTAGACGCACGCCTGTAGCCCCGAGGATCTTTTCCGGCCCAACAATGTCAGAACAAGATATTGGATCCTTTTATCCCCAATTATTTAACTATATAAGCAGTCAGTTGCTTACTTAAACTTCAGACTTTCTGAAATCCATAAAGGGATTGCTTTAAAATTCTGTTGCGCAATTGTGATTTCATGTATCTCCACTTCCCTGACTAAACATCCCTTTCAATTTCACCAAATGTGTTGGGCTTTCCGTCTTCGATATAATTTAGTAATCTAATGCAAACACTCTCTGAGAAAATACCCTCGTTCTGCAGGAACTTCATGAACTCGCCTGCTCCTTCCACATCTCTATTCCCTTCCAAATATTGCAAACAAGTTGACAAAGTACTCTTGCTGGGTTTCCAATTGGGAGGACAAACCAAGACTGCTTTCTTCAACGCTTTCACTGCTTTTGGAATTTGATTATCTTCAAGATAACCATTCACCAAATAAAACCATGTATCAACCAAAGGACTGCCACCTTAGAGTATCTTGTTTACTGGGCCAGCCTCTATAAAACCTTTCTGCAATATGCATCAATCAAGAAGTTTGAACCCGAAATCGAGGATGATGTACTGGATTCCCACTCCCTCCAGAACCTTCTCAGCAGCTAATGTTACCATCAAACTTCAACAGCGAGCTTATCATGGCCATATAGCCCTTGTTGTAAATTTTCTCCTTTTTCTTGTAAAGATTCAGTATCTTAGTCCACTTCATCTCTCTGTCTAGTTTCCGCATACAGCCTGAGGAGATTATTAAATGCAAAGTTACTTCCTACGGGAGTGTCTAGTGTTCTCCAATTTTCATTGGTTGCCAAAGTCTTGTCTATTGTGGCCAACTTTCAAATATCCATTCGCTGCAATGGAATAAATTTTCCAGTCTAGAACAACCCGGGGATCTGATTCCATCCTTGCCACAATCTTATCTATTCCTGTGATGTTGGAGGCAGCTGCACATGCACTCAGTTGGGCGGCCAAGGTAAAACTGTCACAGAAGATGCCCTTTTTCTCCATTTCATTCATCAGGATTTCTATTTTCTCCCAATTTCCCGTCCTATGATAGACATTCATCAAAAGATTGAACTCAGTGCTGTCTTAGCAAACCCAAATCCTCAAACTCTGCATGACAGCCTCTCGTTTATCCACAGATTTCTAGAGCATAGCAAAGCTGGAGAAGAGCAATGAGTAAACCTGTGGTTTTTAAGATTTTCAGGATGTTGCTAAAATAATTCTCTACTTGTTCAAGGCCATGAACTTTAAAAATCAAGTTCATCCCGAGGGCATGTCCAAAGAAAGGATTTGCCTTTTATCACTCATCCACTGAGATATCTGGCAGAAAAAGGCAAATGATTCATAGATTGAGCTTCTGAAACAATAAGAAAATCGCTGAATTAAATTCTTTTGAATGGATGACATTGGTGAATGAACAATACATTGCATCTTCCTGTATAAAGTTAAAGCCAACACTGTTTTTTTTTTACAACTAAACATTTTAGTTACAATGTAATAAACCGTCGCCATGGGACTCGTACCGGGGACCCCTCCCCTCCCTATGCCCTACCTTTATGAAATGTTAAGCACTCTACCACATGAGCTAGACATAATGGGCAAGCACTCCTGCACTTAAAAATATTTCTAGGGCCTTGCATTGAACATGTACATAAGAAAAATCAACCCAAGAATTTAATCCAAGATCACCTGGTTTGAATCCCTGTGCAAGAAGGTCTTGAAACTCCAGTTTCATACAGCCATAAGATAAAATGATTTTTTTTACTCTTAATTACTTTCTCATAAACCAAACAAAGCATTAAGTAACTGCAGAAAATCAAATTCCAGACAAATGTGGAAAGAACTTATAGGAGCAACATTCATCATAATCTTGCTTGGCGCATAACCTACAGAAAACAAGGCAAGGATTACTTGGCAATGGATGATTGAAAGCTAGAGATTAACTTAAATCCCATTGGGCTGAAGGAGGAGAAGGGAGTAGGCCATTGTCCAAGAGAGGACAAGGTTTTTGTTGTGGTGTGGCCGCTAAAGTGACCGAAATGAAAGTAAAAATGGCAAAAAACAAACAAATAAATAAATAAACATACAATTTCAAATTCAAAATCAAGTCAAATTCCAAGGTTAGGGTGCCTGATTTGGAGTTCTTTGATTTGCGAAAAAGGGATTTAATTCTCTTACCACAGGCTATGTGAGTGAAGCCAGAGTTATTAGCATCAGTCTGTTGGTTCATAACAATTTTATTGGCCAATCTAATCCAAAAATGTCGGTCATTTGAAGGTAAAGATGACCCATCAGTCAAGCAGAAAAGATAAAACCGTTGTTTATTGACCTATAATAAACCCTGATATCGGACGAGCCCCATAGTTCATGGGTTTGGTGAAGGACCACCTACTATAACCATCAATATTTCTCTCGGAACACAATGGCTTCAAGCAACAAAACCCAAAAAAATTCAGAGAGATCGCAAAATATTTCAACGGATAATTTGATTTGCTTTTGCTGTGCTAAAATTCAGATGGAGCCAAAGAAAAAGGAAAATGTAAAACTGAAACCCTGAGAGCATGCTTGAAGCGCCTGTAATGATACAATTTCTGGGTAACGTCCCGAAGCTCTTCTTCACTGACCGTCTTTCCTTCTTGTACCCATTCATCAAGGAAAGGAACGATGGAAATCTTAGGATCGCCTAGTGGAGAAATCCTCTGGTAGATTGGGGAAACCCTCCTGAATATCGAAGAAGATCTGGTGTGGGCAGCTGCTGAGGAGAAGAATTGGCAAAAAAGCCATTTACAAGTAAACCCAGAACGTAATCTAATCAAAGAAAGACTCATCGAAGAAGAAGATATAGAGTTTAAGGTTGATTCTTTGTACGAGGGTTTAAGGTTTTGTCGCCTGCAGGCTCTACCAAGATCCTGCTTTTAAATAATATTGTTATATAATATTTTGTTTTCAGAAATAAGCCACTTGACAAAAATACTTCATAATTCCAGTCCACCAAACCAATGCTATCACTTTACCATAGTTTGAGAAGATTCAAAGCTATAGGAAGGACAACATTATTTACTTATTTCTTTACACTGTTTGAAAATAGAGAGTAAAAGAAAGAGAAGCCAAAGAAAATAAAAATCGAAGAAAAATAAAAAATATGTTTAAATTTAATAAATTAATTTTATATATTTATCTAAACTCGTTTTATTTGTTTCCCACAAAGGTTTAGGTTCCGTTTGGAATATGAAAAACACTAAGGAAAAAAATATAAAGAAAAATAAAGAGAAAAATAAAAGAAAATAAGAAATAAGTTTATACTTAATAAATTAATTATATATATTTATTTAAATTTATTTTATTTGTTCCTTTTTAATATATAAAGACTAAGAAATTTTAAAATTTTAAAATTTTAAAATTTTTTATTATATTTAACTTTCTTTTATATTTTTCAAGATAAAACCAAATATAAAAAAAAAAAAATCAATTTTCTTAATTTATTATTTTTCTTAATTTTTTTTCTTTCCTTAATATTTAATATTTTTCAGGATTCAAACATAACCTTAATTTCAAGTTTGTCAAAGTCAAGCAGTGCCACTTTATTTTTAATATTGATGGCTCAATAAAAAAAAAAGTAAGGAATTTTGAGTCATGACAAAATTTCAACCTAGCAAAGTCCCGGATCAACACAAACGTGCATATATATAAACCATTTTAATTGGCATTTCATTAATTGTCATAAACTTTGTCAAGTAATAAATCTTAATTTTTTTATTTTTTCTTTTTGCTTTAATCATGGTTGCTCGGACCATACCAGTCTCTGCCCACCTGGACTAATACCACAGAGACTAAAATAATAAACCTTTGCTGCGTAAGATCATCCCAATGCATTACACCAATTTAACTATCCCTCAAGATTGCCCATCTTTTCATTTCTTATTCCCTCTTCCTCAGTTTTTTTAATGCATTTGGGTTGGAGTCATGACAGATGGGTTCATGGTTGTTCAGTTAGCTGCAGCCTATATATAATACTGATCTCCATGGATGCCTATTTTAGTCTACAGCTTGTAGCAATGGTGTCGGTGAACAACCAGGATGATAACCATCCATTCCTGACAGGAAATCTTTCCTGAAGTTCCTAATCATTCGGCTGCTAACATAGAAAATAGAATAGAATTCCTCACTAACCTCATGTTGTATGAATATGCTAGTGTTCTGGCGGCAATATCATGAATCTCAATGATGGCGCACTGAGTAGTAGTTTTGCAAAAAGTAGTATATGCAAGCATCAAGGTTAAAAAACAGATATGAGTGCGTGCCTTCATTTCAGGATATGATGGCATAGGGGAATGAAGTTTTGATGAAAAAGATAACTAATACAAGATTTTGTAATTAAGCATACCTGCATGATTAAATTAGGATGCCTTGGGTCTCGAGGAGGATCTTTTTCCGGCACAACAATTATCTAAGAACAAAATATTAAATAATTTTGCAAGCACTAGTTAAACTAACTAAGCTTTTGACTTCTGAAAAAAATCCATTAAGGAATGAATGCTTCACAATTCTGTTGTGCACTTCTGCTTGGCTCTGTGATTTCCATCCTCAATATAACTCAGTAATCTATTGCAAACACCTACTGAGAAAATTATACCCTCGTTTTGCAGGAACTTGATGAAGTTGCCTGCTCCTTCCACATCTCTATTCCCTTCCAAATATTCCAAACAAGTTGTCAAAGTAGTATGCTTGCTGCCTGCTGGGTTTCCAATTGGGAGTACAAACAACCCAAGACTGTTTTCTGTTGGGAATTATATATATGGTATATATATATATATATATATATATATATATATATATATATATATATATATATATATGGTATATATAGGTGTGAATGAAGCCATGAAAAGTTGTACTCTTCAACTATTGCAATCTTTCAGGTAAATTTTCTAACTATTGCAATTTTCGTTGCACCCCTTGGCTTCCTATAAATTCGCACCTCTCCCCACACAAATTTGAACACTTACATTTTCACGACTAAAGACATCGTGATTTTCCTTTCTCCTCTCAAAATTCTGAGTCGTGCGATTCAATTGCTCAAGGTTTAAATTTACTCCGCGTCATACCTCTACACCAGCATTCCTAAACCGTTCTATCCCCAAGATGACTATTCTATTAACCTCGTGGCATCGAGAGGAGAATAAAATTCCTTGGCTACTAAACAAAGGAATCTCCGGTTGGCTCGGTTTATTTATTGCATTTGCTTATGATATTTATTTTGTTTGGTTATAACTTTATTCATTTTAATTGCTTTCACCAATATAAGTTTATAATATTATTTAATTGTTTATAATATAAGTACACGGAACTAACAATCTTAAGGAATTTTATTCTTTTATTTATTATTATTTTCCGTCTACTTATTTTAATTTCTTCTAAGACTAAACCTTTTGTGGTTTTCACTTGAATTATTATTTGTTACTTTATTTTAAATCGCTTTCCAAGACTAAAACCTTTGTGGTTTTCACTTGGATTTATTCATTCATTTATTTAATTTCGGGTTCTATTATTTATTATTTTGTTGGAGACTAAAATCTTTATGATTTTTACTCTACCGCATTAAAACCTTCGTGGTTTTCTACTCAAAATTTAGGAGACTAAAATCTTTGTGATTTTCTACTCCTATCGAGATTAAAACCTTCGTGGTTTTCTACTCAAAATTTAGGAGACTAAAATCTTTGTGATTTTCTACTCCTACCGAGATTAAAACCTTCGTGGTTTTCTACTCAAAATTTAGGAGACTAAAATCTTCGGATTTTCTACTCCTATTGAGATTAAAACCTTTGTGGTTTTTTACTCAGTAAATTTCGTAAGGAGATTAAAATCTTTGTGATTTTCTACTCCAAGTTGATACTAGTAATTTTTTTTTTTACTAATAAAGTATTGGTTTAATTAAATGGGATCCGAAAATGAACACTCATTGTTTCCAAACCAGCCGCACACGCACCGCACCCGCAGGTAAACCTCGGCAAGTTTTCCTGTACTTCCAAAAGACGGCAACAAAAGATGTTCTTCTATCTAATCACTCTAAGTCCGCAAAGTTCATCAAAGAAGAGGTTCCGAACCCGAATGAACAAGTGTCCAAAAGATAGATCTCTTGTGATTGAAGCCTGAAACATTCCACTTCCTTGCGTGAATTATATTTTGAGCGTTAGATGATATTCTATATAATGTCTACAACAATATTAATACTCCAAAGAAGAATTACAGGAAGCACTTTTGAGAAAAGTATATACGAAGACGCCGGGTTTAAAGAAATTTGTATGTACCAAATTTCTTGATTATAAAATGGTTGATACCAAGGTCGTTAGGACGCAAACTAAGAACTTCAAGTAATAATTCAATGATCTTCAACGAAGGAATGATTATTAATAAGCCGCTTCAAGGGTCGCATTTATAGAAGTTACCTCCCGCATGGAAGGACTTTAAAAATACTGAAACACAAGCTTAAGGAGATGACGCTGAAGACCGATTGTCCGAATAAAAATCGGGTTGGGGACAAATGTGCATGTCGAAAAAAAGAAGCCTTAGGCAATCACTTCCATATCGTGAGTAAATATAGTTGAATCTGGTCTAATGCAAAGAAAAGAAAGAAGAACTATGGTCTAAAGAACCACAATAATAGCAATAAAAATCAAAGGAAGTTGCTATAATCAGGGTAAATCGCACAGTCCTCTGAATGCCGTGCAACCTAAAAATAAAATAAGAATAAAGGTCAAGCCACATTATCTAATCCAATGATATATATCAAGATTTAAGTGCTTTTTCTTTCCGAGTAACTCTTGGTAGGAAACCCAAAGGAATGGTGGATCGATCATGCCACCCGCCATGTTTGTTATCAAAGGGATGTTCTCTTCCTATGCTTTGGCCTGACCGAGGAAGAGTCGTGATATGAGAAATTCTTCAACTTCCAAGATAGAAGGAACTGAAATATTCTCCTAAAATGACATCGGGCAAAACTCGACACTAAAGAATGTTCTCTTATGTGCCTAAACTGGTAAGAATTTGGTCCTCGACATCACTGTCAAGAACTGATTTAAGGTCAGATTTGTTTCCATAAAGTTGTAATGGGGGCAAAATGATATGTATGTTGGAAAGGGTTATCTTAGCGATGGCCTTTCAAGCTCAATGTAATGACAATCAAGAATAAGAATAATGATTCTTCTCGCTATTACTGAGCTTCGATAATTTATGGTATGCACGTTGTATATGTTAATTACAAATCTTTACGTAAAATGATAAATATGGAAATATTAAGCAAGTTTGAATGTAATAAATCCAACGTCAAGTATGTGTTGAATCAAATCTGCAAAACATCCCTATAATTCAGCATTTGAAAGGAATTCAACCTTGAACTTGATTCATACCTGACATTTGTGATATGAAGTCAATACCATCTCGCTTGGGAAAGTATTTCATAACTTTATTGACGTGATTGCACTAGATATTGTTATGTATATTTACTTAATAGCAAAGATGAGGCAATTAATGCATTCAAACAATATAAAACTGGTTGAAAATCAACTTAATAAAAAGATTAAAAATGATCAAGTGATAGAGGGTAAATATGAATTTCCATTTCAAGAAATATGTCTAGAAAATGGAATTATTCATCAAATGATACCAGATACACCACAATGTGCATGGAGTTGCTGGAAAGGAAGAATCTAACATTGAAAGAAATGATGAATGCTTTGGTTACTAAGTTCCGTTTACCTCGTAACTTTGTGGGGGAAGCTGTCTCATAGCCTACACAGATATTTCAATGAGTACCCTACAAGAAGACACAAAATCATTCCATATGAAATGGAAAGGGTAGAAACCAAACTCACTCATTTCAAAGTGTGGGGGTGTCTAGCAAAAGTACAAGTTCCTAAACCTAAACAGTTAAAATAGGACCAAAACAATAGATTGTATTTTTATCGATATGTCAATAATAGTAAAGCATATCAAGCTCGGGTTTATAAATCGTAAATTCATATTCATTCTAATACAATAGAATCGTGACAATGCTGAATTCTTTGAAGACATTCCTGCATAAGAATGAAGGCAAAACACTTGCGAAAGTTCCAAGCGACCCGAAACATCAGGGAAAATGTGCCTAATATCGAGGAAACCACGACGAGTAAACGCCAAAGGTACTCTAAATCTTGGTCCAGATTTTCTAGCATCGTTAGAAAATGAACTCGACTTTTAGAAGCAATGAAGTCTTCAAGCTCATTAAAAGAAGCAATAATAGTGAAGTTGAATCCATATCAATAACCATACGTGGAATTGGTTGATCTTCCTCCAGGAAACAAGCCATTAGGATATAAATGGATTTTTAAAAGAAAATTGAAAGATGATACTATTGACAAGTATAAGACTAGTTGTCAAAGGATTTAGACAAAAGAAGGTCTTGACTACTTTGATACATATCACCGTCACAAGAATTACATCTATTCGATTGTTAATTGCTTCGTCAGCCGTATGATCTTCAAATCCATCAAAGGATGTGAAAACAGCCTTTTAAATGGAGAATTGGAGAAGAAATTTGGCATGGAACAACCTCGAAGGGTTTATCGTCCTGACAAGAAAATAAAGTCCGTCGACTTGTTAAGTTCTTGTATGGACTTAAACAAGCACTTAAACAATGCGCATGCAAAATTTGACAAAGTAATGTTGTCAAATGGATTTAAGATTAATGAATGCCATAAATGTGTATATAAAAAATACTCTTAATCATGAGGTCATTGTTTGTCTATATGTGGATGACATGTTAATAATGGGCAAAAATATTATTGACATAAAATGCCACAAAACGAATGCTATCCAAATCATTTGATATGAAAGACTTCTAGAGGGCAAGATTTAAGCTCCTGTATAAAATCTACAGAACTCTTGTCTAGCGCCATCACAGCCTCACTATATTGACAAAAGTACTTGACAAATTCAAGTATTTGAATTTCAAAGAAGTGAAACGCCAATAGACTTAAACTCGCTTGCAAAGAACAAAGGTGAAAGTGAGTCTCAAGTGGATTACGCTTAAAGTTTTAGGATGTCTAATGTATATCATGAATTGTACTGACCGTATATCGCTTGTGCAATAAGTAAACTTAGTCTATTACACGAGTAATCCAAATAAAACGACGATGGCAATGACGGTTTCGGGATACTTAAACATACCCAAAATTCGCTTATACTACAAAAATTATCCAAGAAGTTGATTGGAAGTTACAGTGATGCAAATTGATTTTGCTCAATCGAAAGCAACCACTAGTGGATATGTGTTTACCACATGGGGAGCAAAGGTCTTGAAATCTTCTAAGCAAACTTTGCATCGCCCGCTCTACAATGGTGTTCAATTCATAGCTTGATAAAGCCTGAAGAAGTCAATGGCTTCTCGAATTTTTAGAAGATATTCCGCTCGCCCAGTCCGTTAACTCCGATAGGTGCCACATTGTGATAGTCGCGCCTATCTGGTTACCGGAAGTGTTATGTACAATGGAAAATCTCTGCCGCCATACGATGAAGACATAACACCAGATAATTAACTTCAGTGAGTTATCTCAATTGATTACGTGAAGATCAAAAGATAACGTGCCTGATCCATTAACAAAAGGCATATTCCAGAGAGTTAGCTGAAAATCATCGAGGGAAATGGACCGTGGCCTAGACAAACATCACTTGCCAGAATCTACCTAGTAGACTGAAACCCAAGATCTGCGTTCAAAGAGAAAACAGTTGTGTTTGATGGTCCAACATTGTCAAATTTATTAAATCCATTCTCATGATGAGACAATGTTCGAATGCGATAAACCTAAAATGAAAGGTTTTTAATGATTTCTAAGTTTGATTATAAGATTGATCAAATGGTGTATTTACTTTAATACACGTTAGAATCACCTATGTGAGTGTGAAGTGTGAGCGCTTCAAGGAGAATAAAAGAAGGCCGCCTTCAAACACTCATGGCACGCTGGTTCATGGCTAAAACGAACACAAATAAATGAGAACCAAAAAAGCTGATAAGAAAGGTTGTGTGACTTATATTGTCTTAGTATACACTAAAAGTCGATTTGCTCAAAGATATCGCATCTACCGATCGACGAGTATACTGATGATATGTCTACCACGGAAAGTTCAAAGGGAAACCTACTTATTCAGACATGTCGCTTAATTTTAGCTGTGAATCACAATTTTCGCTTTTATGCATAGTTTTCAAAACTTGTCATTCTCCATTCATGTGGGGGATTGTTGGGAATTATATTATATTCATGTGGGGGATTGTTGGGAATTATATATATATATATATATATATATATATATATATATATATATATATATATATATATATATAGGTGTGAATGGAAATGATGAAAAGTTGCACCCCTTCGAACCATTGCAACTTTTCAAGGTGTACCCCTTCGAACCATTGCAACTTTTCAAGTTGCACCCCTTGGTTTCCTATAAATTCAGACCTCCCCCACACAAATTTGAACACTTACATTTTTCATGCATTTGAAAAGACATTGCATTTTCCTTTCTCCTCTCAAAAATTCTTCGAGTCGTGTGATTCACTCCGTTCTTTGCGTTCGAAATTTACCGGCGTTTAGCACTCTACACCCTGGTGAAGATTCTAAACCGTCTATCCCGGGAGGAATTATTCATTAACCTTGGGTACCGAGAGAGAATAAAATTCCTTAAGGCTAAACAAGAATTCGTTGGTCTGCTTTATTTATTGCATTCATGCATGACATTTATTGCTTATTATAATCTTTATTCATTTTAATTGCTTTCAATTAATATAAGTTATAATATTATTTAATTACTATAAATTAATATAAGTAATACGGAACTAACATTTTCTTCAATGCTTCCACCGCTTTTGGAATTTGATTGGTTTCGAGATAACCATTTGCCAAATAGAACCATGTATCAAACTGGAGGATTGCAAGTATCTTGTTCATAAGGCCTTCAGCCTTCTCCATAAGACCTTTTCTGAAATATGCATCATCAATCAAGAAGTTTGGAATCCGGAAATCATAAGGTAAACTCCTGGATTCCCACTCCTCAAAAACCTTCTCAGCAGTATCAATGTCATCAAACTTCAACAGCGAGCTTATCATGGCCATATAGCCATTGTTGTAAATTTTCCCCTTTTTCTTGTACAGCATCCATACCCTGTCCAATTCATCTCTCTGTCTAGTTTCCGCATATAGCCTGAGGAGATTATCAAATGCAATGGTACTTCCTATGGGAGCGTCTATCTGCTCCATTTTCTTTGTCATTGCCAAAGCCTTGCCTACCAAACCAACTTTCAAATATCCATTTGCTGCAATGGAATAAATTGCCCAGTGCTCCAACTTCTTTGTCATTGCCAAAGCCTTGTCTACCAAACCAACTTTCAAATATCCATTTGATGCAATGGAATAAATGTCCCAGTCTAGAACAATGATAGGACGAAAGCGTGATGTGTAAATTGTATAAACTGGGTAAATCGCTTATATGCACAAGTGCACGCGTCGTATCAAATAATACAGTGTATCTAAGTACGGATATCGATCCACAGGGAGAAGTGTGTTGAATAATTTGAATTGGCCCACGATACATTCAGATTGTGACTTTAATGAATTTCTAATTAATGTAGAGAACTAAACTAAATCTAAAATGACTTGTAAAATTACTTTTATGAAAAACTAGGTTTTGCCTCCCTACCACATTTGATTGATTTTTACTTCAGAGTGAATTATTCAGTCTGGCCTATTACACCCCCAAGCTGATGGGGTGATCATGCTTACGAGATTTCCTTTCTCGGGGTATATTCGCCTATCTCGCCAATAGGGTTGGGCGCATCTCCGTCCCAACCTTGGACTCCGAAACGCTTAAATACTCAAACCCTAATCGCCACACTCAGAACTGGGATGTCCCTATTCGCCGATTGACCAAGTGTCGCTCTACTCATATCCCTGTGAGTCCTTATCTCTCGATCTCGGTTACCCAACAAGATCATGCCAATGTTGGCTAGGTATTACCATGAAAATAAACCACATACATAGAGCAAGTCGATATAACTCATGAATAAACTGAACAAAATAGAATTAAACCCTAATCCATGCAACTGTATCAGGGTTCAACAAAACCCTAGAAATAAATCTAGAACATAATGAAAGTTATTACAAACATTGTTCTATAAATCATTGATAGTTCGAGAAGAGAAATACAAAGACACGAGTTTTCACGACTGGTCGCCTCGCTTTCCATGTTCCGGCCTCGCTCGCACGTAGCTCGATGCCTGAAATCGGATCTCCGTGCTTTTTTATAATTTCATGCGTGAATCGCGTAACGCCGCATGTTGAATCGCTTTTGACTTTGACTTTTGTTGACCAAAGTCGCGACGTTAGTGTTGGGTTTGTACTTCTTCTTCTTCACATCTCCACAAAGCTTTCGAAAACCACCATATTCACCCGTAATGCACAAAAGACCCAAAAATCATATATAAGGCAATAATTCACTTATTAATATATAAAATATAACTAAAACAAAGTAAAGACGCAGGTATGACATAAGTGTTTTGGACACTCATCAAACGACCCAAGGATCTGATACCATCCTTCCCACAATCTTATCTATTCCTGTGAGGTCAGAGGCAGCTGCATATGCACTCAATCGGATTGCGAAGGTAAAATTATCACAGAAGATGCCTTTTTCCATCGTTTCATGCATCAGGATATCTAGCTTTTCCCAATTTCCCATCCGATAATAGACATTCATCAAAATATTGTAACCTAGTGTTGTCTTAGCAAAACCCAAATCCTCAAACTCGTACACAATTTCTCGCTTGTCCGTGGCCTACTGTGGCGCGGGGGGCCTAAGGCGGCATTCTAAAAAGGGGCCCACACAGATAAATTTTTTACTCCTTGTAATATTAATATTAAGCCTAAAACCTTAGTTTTTATTATGTTAAAACCTAAAATCATACTACAACAATCAATTCACAAAGAGGGTTTTTGATTGGCTCACCCCGAACCTCCTATCACCACTACTACACTAAAAATATATCAAACAAATACTACACTAAAAATATATCAAACAAATACTATAACAAATACTATAAAAGTGAGGTTTTAAGAGGGCCTAAATTATTGGGCCAGCACTGGGTCTTGAAGGGCTCATTTTAAGAGTAAATGTTGAATCCGGGAGGCGACCGCCCCTTTCGCCCCGCTGTGGCCGGCCCGGCTTTGTCCACGTATTGCAGCACAAAGAGCTGAGAAGAGCAATATAAACCTGGTTGTTTTTAAGTTTTTCAGGGATGTTGCTAAAATAATTCTCTACTTGTTCAAGGCCATGAACTTTAAAAATCAAGTTCATCCTGAGGGGAATGTCTCCAGGCATGAGGCGGATTTGCCTTTTATCACTAATCCACTGAGAAATCTGGTAAAGAAAAAGGCAAATGATTAATAAATTGAGGAAAATTTCTATAGAATCAAATTCATTTGAACGGATGCAATTGTCAACAAACAATAAATTGAATCTTCCTTCGTAAAGTTAAAGCCTACATTTAGCTTCCACTTAAAAATATTTCTGGGGCTTTGTGTCGGAACATGCACATAAGTGGAAAATCAACTCAAGCATTTATTCATAAGGATCCAACTTGGTTTGGCTTGATACTCCAGAAGTATCATACATGTAAGATAATATGAACTTTTTTCTCTCTTAATTACTTTCTCAGCAACCAAAAAAAGCATCAAATCTCAACTGTAGAATATTCAAATTCCAGATGAACCTATAACATAAGAAAATTATAAATCTTCCAACTCCTCAACAAAGCTAGCACAACAAACAGTGTTTATGCTTTCACCTAAACTGATGGTTCCCTCATGGTTTTTGTAATCAAAGTCAAAATACTTCAACACCCCTAATAACAAAAATGAATCAGAAACTTTCATTCACTTGACATTTCTTCACTGCAAGATAAAAGCTGCACCAGGTACAAATTTTTGTCATAAACTAACCCTACACCACCCAGGACCAACAAGAGTCCATTATGAAATGCATCAACTTGTCACAATTTCATATTATTAAAAGGTTTAACCCACTACATTCCCTCAGTCTTTCTGATTTTTGGCATGTTAGTTAAGAGCAACTCCAATGGGAGTTGCCAAAAATAGGGTGTCAAATGTCATTTTGTAACCTTAAACAATGGTTTGGCGGCGTGAGCGTGTTTTTGCTCCGATGGTAGATCTTAAAAATGGGGTGTGAATTTAATAATTGATATTTTTATTAAAAAATATAATTAAAACTCATAGAAATGAGATGAAATATAGCCGTTAAAGAGACGGCCCAGCCCATAATCATTTATTTTCACGACACCGATTATACTGCAAGTTAAATATGTCGTGCGCGAATGACGTTTTCTTGTATACGATACGCCTCCGTTGGAACTTGATTTTTATTAAAGTTTGAGTGTCGTTTAGCGGTCGTGGGTATGGCGCCCGCTGATAGCAACTCAGTTGGAGTTGCTCACAAGTTAATTATTTGGTGTCAGACCATAGATAAACATGCAGAGTTGGAGTGATAGATGGGCAACCGGGACCAAAACAGTGAACAAAGGGCAAAGACAGATGAGCAGGATTGAGAATATTATGGAATGTTACATTTGTTTCATTCAACCAGTATGTGTTTAGATATATAGCAGTCCAATCTGTGTTTAGTGGTCACAAACATTCAGCCTAAAGTGTAGGAAATTAAATTACAAAAGGCAAAATAAAAGATACAATTTCAAATTTAAAATCAAATCAATCCAAGATCAGGGTGCCTGATTTGGAATACCTTGATGTGAGGAAGGAGGTCCTTTATCATGCCCCCACAAGATGGTGTCCCATTGGAGACGCCAATCTTTTATCAAAGACAGAAGTTGTGCCAAAGAACAATGTGTAGAAGTGTCCGCGAGCTGATCTTTTGGGGATATGTATTTTTTAATGATAAAAAGCGATATATTGACAAAAAAAAGAACCATGAGATTGCAAGAAATACACTAAAAATATACAAGAGGGAACCAGATGGGAAACAAAAAACAGCAAAACAATCAGCTGCAAAAAAAACCTACCAGCCAAATCATACAACTAACAATCTCACCTAAAGCCCAACCAAATCAAAAAAATCCAAAAAAGGATTCATATTATCCACATTATACAAATTTGCCTAATACTGTAAATTGCTCAAAAAGGTAGCTTGAATGAGAAAAATAAAGAACTAAGCCATTGTCAGTCATAATGTTGCCTTGACCACCGTTGTTTTGATGGAGTGAGAGATTGGGGTTAACATGATAGGAAGCAGTAGAATCAACAAACCAATATCCATCGGTTGGGTTACAAGTTGTGTGTGATTGATAGTTGGCCATGCATGTGGAAAGTGTTGGAGAATGATTCAAAGTTGGTTTTTTTTAATAGTTTCTATTAATTAGGAAATGCTTTGTTTTATTTATTTATTTAATTGTGAGTGGGAGAGTCCAAGGTTGTTTGAGATTTTTAGTATGTGATAAATATGGAGTTAGTTTGAATGGGATAATTAATGGATTTTATTTATTTTAATTTTAGATTTATCTCTTGTAGCCTATTTAAAAGCATTTTATTTAATAAAAGGAAGGTGTTACGTGAGTAGTGAAAAAATCAATTTTCTCTATAACTGTAAAAATTTCCATGATGGTATCTCGAGCCAGTAGGGATCTTGAGGGACACAACTGAGAGAGAATAGTTTTCTTAACTCGTGAACTCTACTTCATACAGTTTTTGATGGTGAAAATTATAAATGTATGGGTTGTCAAAATGAAAGCTCATTTGCTTTGTTTATGGTAGTGGGTCTAAAGTGAAAGGGAGGAAAAGAAGTCGACGGTGGCTAGGGGCTCGGGTGGAGAAAAAGCCCAGGTCGGGAAGAAGGCGCCCCGAGGAAGGCGGTACGCCGGAGACAACAACGAGGTGATTGCCAGCGGGAGATCCAAAGCTGCTATACGTTTGGTGCTTCACGGAAGGCGAGCGAAAATCGGCGTCTCAGGAAACCAAGTGTGACCAAGTGGTTCTTGATGTGATTGAAGAGAGCACTCTTACAGTTGGTGAAGTTAGCCAAGAAATTTGGAGAGAAGTGCTCCATGAAATTGGTCGGTTTTTGAAGAAGATCTTCCCGGCAAATTGGAAGAAGAAGGTATTGAAGGTTGATGAGAGAGTGCGTCGTGAAGATGGTGAAAGTGCGTACGTGAGGTGGAGAGAAGTCTTCCTGGAATTTGAAAAGATGGAGATGTGATCCCATGAAAAAAAAAAAAAAATTCTGCAACTTTGAATCAAGGGGGAATGTTGGAGAATGATTCAAAGTTAGTTTTTTAATAGTTTTACATTAATTAAGAAATGCTTTGTTTTATTTATTTATTTAATTGTGAGTGGGGAGAGTCCAAGGTTAATTTGAGATTTTTAGCTATGTGATAAATATGGAGTTAGTTTGGATAGGATAATTAATGGATTTATTTATTTTAATTTTGATTTATCTCTTGTAGCCTATTTAAAGGCATTTGCATTTAATAAAAAGAGGGAGAAGGGTGTTACGTGAGTAGTGCAAAAATCAATTTTCTCTCTCTTCTTGAAAATTTCCCAATAGAAAGAGCTTATTGGAGCACATCATAATCTTGCTTGGTGCAGAACCAATGAAAAACAAGGCAAGGATTACTTGATAATGAACGATTGAAGGCTAGAGACTAACCTGAACCCCATTGGTCTGAAAAAGGAGAAAAGAGTAGGCCATTAGTCTGGTGAGAGGACAGGCTTTTGATTGTGGTGTGGCTGCTTAAGTGGTGGAAATGAAAGTAAAAATTGCCAGAAAATTACAGATACAATTTGAAATTCGGAATCAAGTCAAATTCCAAGATTAGGGTGCTTGATTTGGAGTTCTTTGATTTGAGAGAAGAGGATTTAATTCTCTATGGAAAGCTACTTGAGTGAAGCCAGAGTGATCACCATGAGTCTATTGGTTCATAACAATATCATGGCGCAGTCTAACCAAAATGCCGGCCATTAAAAGGTGAAGATGACCTATCAGTCAAGTGCAAAACATAAAAACTGAAAAAGGCCAGGCAGCACATTGGTAGCCAAGATGGAAATGGCTTTGTCAGAAATACTTTCATTTTCTAAAATTTAAATACATTTCAACCGAGTCTGTTTCTCGACATTTATCGCTCCTATTATAATTCCCGCTATCAGACGAGCCTCATAGTTTAAGGGCCACTCCGTTTCAACTAATTTGGTTATTTTCTCGGATTCAAGCAACAAAACCCAACAAAATTCAGGGAAAATGCAGAAACATTTCAATGGGATAAGTAGTATTGGTTAAAGCAACAGAGAAGGAACTTGTAAAACATAATGAGAAGGAAGGTTCCAGAGAAGAATTAACTTTCATTAGAGAGGCACAATCTTTATATACAGAAAAAGAAGTGAGTTACAGAACAATAACAAATTCCGCCCCAGTTAATTGTATGCAACTGAGTTAGTTTTTCATTGAGATGTAGTTAGTTTCTGGAACATGAAGGGTATCATCTGCACAAGTTGCTATCTCAACAGGCCCCCTCAAGCTTAGCAAGGATTCTGCCATGTTAAGCTTGCTACACATCATGTGAAATCGATTGAAAGGTAATGCTTTAGTGAGAACATCACAGGTTGAACTTCAGTTGGCACATGTCACAACTAAGCTTGTGTTCAGCTATCAGATTGCGAAGACAAAGCGCACATCAGTTCTATATGTTTTGTTCTAGCATAATAAACTGGACTACAAGCTAGAGCCTGAGTTCCTAGATTGTCACACCAGAGATTTGGAGGCTCAGATTGAAGATTGACACCAATTTCAGCCAAGAGGTTATGAATCCATACCAAGTCAGCTGCTGCACATGCTAGAGCCCTATATTCAGCTTCAGTACTTGAGCAAGCTACTACCCTTTGTTTTCTTGAGCTTCATGTTATAAGATTCCTTCCAAGAAAAATACAAGTACCACTCACAGATTTCCTATCATCCAAATTGCTTGCCCAATCTGCATCTGAGTACCCTTCTAGAGTTAGTAGTTGGGCTGGTTTGAAAAGAAGACCACAGTTCAGGGTTCCTTTTATATATCTTAAAATTCTCTTGCATGCCCCCCAATGGTCAACAGTGGGAGCATGTAAAAATTGGCTAAGTTTGTTCACAGAGAAAGCTATGTCTGGACGTGTCATTGTGAGGTACTGTAAAGCACCAATGGTGCTTCTATATAGAGATGGATGAGAAAATACTTCGTTGTCTTCGAGAGATAATTTGGTATTCAAACACATGGGGGGTAGGACTAGGCTTAGAATTTTCCATGTTGGTTTTAAGAAGCAGGTCTGCAGCATATTTAGATTGGCTTAAATGAAGACTAGAAGGAGTTCGAGTTACTTCAAAGCCCTAAATGGATGAAACAGCCAAGGGTCTTGAGTGCAAACTGAGCATTGAGATCCTTTATGACTTGATGTACATCTTCAGAATTATCTCCTGTGATAAGAATATCAACATCAACTAGGAGAAAGAGCATTCTTCCATGCTTGCAAGTGTAAAATAAGGAAGTATCGGAAATAGAATTGCGAAAGCCCCAAGATAGTAGTGCTCCTTTTAATTGGTCAAACCAGGCTCTAGGAGCCTATTTTAAGCCATACAAGGCTCTTTGAAGTTTACACACATGGTGAGGTTTAGAAGGATCAAGAAAACCTTCTGGTTGAGTAATGAAGACATCCTCTTGAAGTTCTCCGTTAAGAAAAGCATTATTAATATTGATTTGTTGGACATCCCAGCCTCTTGAAACTGCCAAGGTGAATATTATACGAATAGTAGAGGCCTTAATAACTGGACTGAGGACTTACGAAGTCCACACCATGTGTTTGTTGAAATCCCTTGCTATCAACCAAACTTTGTATTTGTCCAAGGAACCATCAACCTTGAATTTGGTTCCAAAGACCCACTTACACTGAATATTGCGAGAAGCAGTTGTGTGGGGAACAAAATCCCAGTTATGATTGCGTGATAAGGCTTGAAACTCTTCCTCCATGGACCATAGCCTTCTTCCAATGATGATTAGTTAAAGCAATAGAGGCAGTGGCTAGTTCTTGATGGATAGAGGCTGTAAAGATCTTAGGTTTGAAGATACCATTCTTGGACCGTGTTTGCATAGGGACCTTAGATTGGAAGGGAACAATCACTTCATATTTCTGGTTGTAGGAGCAGAAGGTGATGATGGAGGAAAGGGAATAGGAATGAAAGGTATGTCAGTTTGTTGCTCTGAGAAAGGTGTAGGTGATAAGTCTGAAACCGGTGCTGGAAAAACTTCAAGCTTGTGTGAGGAATTTTCGACTGACACTACTGAAGTGTGATCTGAATTTTCAAGAGATAATGCTGGAGTATGTGCTTCAGCTGTTCTTGAGGGACAAAAGTGGGTATGACAAATGCTGGACCACCAAAATTCTGAACAAATGTAGAAGATGGAACAGGGGAAGAAACATTTTGACGAGAGAGATTTGTAAGGAAAGAATGCTCAATCAAAATTTTATTAAGATTCTTGAATCGTCGGCGCCAGGAACATCAGCGGCGTGTTAACCTGCAAAAAGAGGTCCAACGACAGTGCCGCCGCCTCTCAGGTGATTAAGTCAACAAAGGGTCACGAAGAAAGAAGGAAGTTAGCGCGGTTGGAGTTGCATACCGCTATACCGAGGAGTGTATTTGTTTATGCTCAGTGCCATTGATTTTAGGAAAGATAATCTCGTGATTTTGGTGATAGGTGCCTGCTCGCATCGAGGATTAGTTATTCATATTGGGTTAATGTTTTGGTTGGCGTATGAGATTTGGATACTAGGAGATCCGTGGATAAACATCATGCGTGTGATTTCTTCCTTAATATAGTTATCCATAACACACTTTCCATATGTGGTAGGATGGCCGGTTATGGGACTCGGGATCCCAGACGGGATTTAAAACTCTCCTATCTGGTTAGTTCCCACATGGTTCTAATACGACAGGCCAACTTGGGTCGCTGCATGATGCAGACCAGGCGGCGAGCCTACTCAGGCGCTAGGCCTATTGAGTAGTGGGTCTAGGCCCGAAGGCCACGGTACTCACAATGCCCTCCTTTTTTTTTTTTGACTCGAGGATTGTGTCCTTCTAGTCGGGGAAAAATACAGTGTTTCGGGACCTTAAGTATGGAGAATTGTAGGTTATTAATGTGAATATGTTCCAAAGAGCGTGATATTTTGAGGATGCATTCAATGCACCTTTTGAAGCATCTCCCCTGTATATATTGGGGTGAATCTCCTAAGTTCATGAAGTTTCCAATTGATTCCTTTTCCGTTGCACGAAGCTTTCCCCCATTGTGCTTTCCTGCCTCACTTCCCCCTTCCGCATCCGCCCAGGTCGGTGAAGGTGAAGTTATGGAGAGTGAGCTTCAGTCTGTATTTGTTTGTCGCCCGATGGATGTGTGTGTTTGAGAACGACATCTATGTTGACCTACCAGATGGCCCAGGTGGGAAGCCGGATTGTGCCAATTCCCCTCTTTCAAGGTTCTTCTCGAGGGCTAGGTGCCCCCCTGTCCTAGCGCCCTCTGGCTTCGCATCTGTAGCACCCCTTTCCGGTCTGACTCGATTAGCGGATCCGAACCGGTTCCAGGATGCTCATTTAATTCTTTTTGTTTACTTTTCATTTGTTTGTTTGTTTTTTTTTTTTTTTGTAAAAATGTCGTGACCCGAATTTCCGGTCCGACCCGAAGGGTGGATCCGAACCAAAGCCCGGTTTACTCCGACCGTTTTCATTTATCTTATCAAAACATTTTATTTATGTCATTTCGTTTTAGGGTTTTCAATTACACGGAAGCATTTTCAAATGGTAGGCTTATAAACATTTACTCTTATACAATTCGTTTACAAAATGGTGTATCATACCTTTACAAAATGATATACAAAACAATAGTTCAGAGTTTAACTCTTTTTTCACAAAATGTCACACATTCAAAAAGAAATGATATGCATATGACGGGGTATATACTTATACGCGCAGCACTATGTTTCTTGACTAGCGATGCTGGCCAGTTATTTTTGCACCGAAACCTACGCATAGATAAAAATTACACGCTAAGCATTTTCATGTTTAGTGGTTCTATACAGTTCTATTCAAATTTTTAGTTTAACATGACATGCATTTATCATAAAACCATGCCTTTGATATCAAACTATACCCATGTTTATTCATTTTCACATGCTTTCATTTTACAAATCATTGATCATATCAAAATATGCATTTTCTTATGCAACCAATTTATTTAACTCAAATCATGAGATTCAAACATATACTCCCAAGGATGTATTTAGTTTACAAATCTCATTTACACTCATCAAAGTTTGTTATTTCACTTTGTCTATACAATTCACATTCATGACGGATTCCATTTGGTGAATCCCGTCCTTTTTGTCATTCTGTAATATGCTTACACATTTACAATTTTGGTCTCCCATCATGACGGATGCCGATTGGTGCATCCCGCCAAGTGGTCATTTAAAAATGCCATACGTCATCATGACGGATGTCGATTGGTTCATCCCGCTAAGTGGGACATTTTAACAATGTCATACACCATCATGACGGATGTCGATTGGTGCATCCCGCCATGTTGGTCGTTCGGTATATCGATTCAATTCAAGATGTCGGGGTGACCAATTAGTTTTGCAACTCAATTAATCACTCACATGTAATTAATTGTCAAACATTTCAAATATCACATTTTCAAATCCATATGCACTTTCATAATATCATTTCAAAGATATACTCATTTCATATAATCATTTCAGTGAACAAACTGAAGCTGTCGGCTCTCGTTTCCTTCCTTTCGATATTTGTCCTAGGTTAGGTGATCATCACAGTACAAATGATAACAATTACACCTTTCTTAATTGGATAAACAATTATTATACATTTTTAGTGGATAATGATTTATCTTAAGTCGCGGTTTGGGTTAAGATACTAGAATGGCAAGTCAAACTCGTCGAGCCATGAAGCTTGTAGGCGGCAGTGTCTGATACGTTATTCATTTAGTTTTATCCTTATTTGAACCCCCATTATTCATTTATTAGGGTCCTTAAACTATCGGTGTATGAATACGAGGTGTTCAGAAACAAAAATCCGAAATTTGTTCCTTGTGAGCGATGGCTGCTTGGCGCCGCCGGCGCGGGGAGTGCAATGCACGTTATTCATTTAGTTTTTATCCTTATTTGAACCCCATTATTCATTTATTAGGGTCCTTAAGCTTCTCCGGTGTGTATGAATCACAGGTGTTGAAACAAAAATCCGAAATTTGTTCCTTGTGAACAGTAGCTACGCCACGGCGTAGGCCTTTTGTGAAACCTCAGAAAATCCGAATTTTCGAAAAATGGTAAAACAGTAATTTCGGTTGAAAATCGAAAATTTTCTAGATCTCGGATGTAGCAATTTGGGCGTTAAATTTGTCTGTGAAATCGAGTGACCCGAGAAAATTTTGTCGAATTATGAGATAAAGCGGAATGTTACTGCGATTTTCCTAGGTGATAAGTCGCCGGTGGCTTCGGGGGCGAGATTTTACGAAAATTTGAAGTCGGAAAATGGCCCAAAACTAAGTTCATTTAAAATAAATGGCGAAATAAATAAATTATTCGGGAGAAACAATGAGACCCGAATAAGGCAATATGAATCATGTATCCAAATAATAATAATAATAAGAAAAAAAAGAAAGATAAAAATGAAAAATATATCCAAAGGGACAAAGGGGGAGTTATAGGGAGAGAAGAGATAATTTTTTTTTTCGTTTCTCTCTAAGATCTACGGAAATTGGATCATAGGTTTTCATCGGAGTAAAAGGTAAAGTTGATTCACACAATGAGGGTTACACGTGGGTACCAAAATCTTAGAGTTTCGTCAAACTCTATGAGGTAGGGAATTTTCCTACTTGTGTTATTTCTAACCTAAAGCCATTTAATGGCTTGGGATTTTCTTAGAGGCCATGAGAGGCCGTAAATTTCAGTCTCAAAATTTTGGGCTTAGTGTAGAATTGCAGATTACTGAGAGTTTTTTTGGGCCAGTCAGTGAATTTGGCTGTTTTCGGACCGAGTTCGGGTTGAATTTTGTATTTGTTTTGAATAGTGCAGGCAGGGATTTTCGGGACTGTTTTCGGGACACAGTGTCTTCAGGTTTTGTGTTTGTGGTGTGTTTTGATGCGATAATTCGATAATGACCGTGAAGGGACGAGAGGTGCCAGTTTTATCATGGGTTGAGATTTGGACAATTTTGTGTGTTATGGTTGGAAAATGTTAAATAATATGCTTTTGTGTAAAAATGTGTTAATATATGCTTGTTTGATGTATGCTGCATGAAATGATGTTGAATGGAAATTATATGTGCGGAATGTAATTGTAAATTTACAAATGTTATATAGCTCATATTGTGCATGGCATGACATGTCACGTAAATGACATGATTGCATTTAATATACATGATATAATTAAATAGTGAGATCATGGATGCATGAAACTCATGTATTCATAATTCTTGATGACGTGTGATGAACTGGAAATGAGACAGTAAATCAAAAATGAGACTCCACGATTGTGTAACGATAACCTTAACTAATCACATATGTTTGGGTGAAAGCAAAGATAGGTAATTCCCCTCAGGGTGAAGACCAAATTTTAATTCTTGATGAGTATATATCATCAAAAATTTTATGAGTTGTTTTGAAGAAGTATCTGAAAGCGTTAAAGCTTTCACGGTAAGACAAGTATAACCTAAATCATGTGTAAGAATTGATGATAAAACTAAAAGTTAATCAATGATTTAAAGTCATTGGATTAACTCAATAGCAGTTTCCACTGCTATTGGGGTCATAGGAAGTCGGTTGGAACCTCGGGGGTGTATGTTGGGAGGTCTCTGTCATAAATATTGACTAAGGAACATTTCCATATATAAAAGTTACCTTTATTCTGCTGATATAGTTGATATTTTCTCTCGATATTCGTGTACATTTAGGAAATCAACCCTGGAGATTTTCTCTGAGCATGTACCCGGTGTGAGACCCCCTTTTGAAAGTACAGTAGAGATTATCTAGAGGGCGATGTAAGCACAGTAAGTGATTGTAGAAAGGCATTATATGATGTGACTCATACTTTTGTAAAAAAAAATTTATGTAAAGAATATGGTCAATTCTTTTGATAATCTCATAAAATAAATCAGATATTATAGTCTCAGTAAGAAGGATATGAATAGGACTCTGTGGGTGTGTTAACTATTATTTTCTCGTACGTTTAGCCTCTTGAATGAGCCGGATCCGACAATGGTGTGGCCAGATGAGTGTAAATCTAACTATTAGAACAGATTAAGTTTTTAGCTGTATTGCATCTTCAAGAGTGGTAAATCAACTATATGATTCTTCTAAATACTATAGGATTAGTATGTTGAGATGAAGCTCCCAAATGTGAGGAACTCACTTGATTTTTTTGTCAGAAATATGGATCAGATGTAAATGGTTCTGACATCAGATCATTGTTTTGAAATCATGATTGTTCTCATAAAAAGGTTGTCAAACAGATGGGATTTGAGATCAACCGACGCTAGTATCAGACTCAAAATCATGATACCCTGACCGAGACGTGGGTTGACCAAATATTGTGGTGAAATTGACCACAAACGTCAGCGCATGATCACCGGGCCCGAGTGCGAGGCCCCCAAATTCGCCAAATAACGATTACAAACGTGAGTTGTGCGGGACCGCCATGGCGCCAATATCTCGGAAAAAGTGATCTTCAGGGATGGAACTATCAAACCGCCCCGGGTTGAAAAATAAATCAGACACAAGTTGAATTTTATTCAGAATCAATCAAGAGATGGATGATAAGTAACTCCACATAAGGTGATGACGGAGATCCGTGGTTGATCGAATCATTAATATTAAATGTGCATTACTAGTTAAAGTAAGTGGATCAATAAAGTTGTTGTATTTGGTATGAATAACAAATGAGGTAGAAGGACATGGAATGAATCATGAGATTAATGACCTCTGAATATTGACTCCAATATGACATTGTTGAGCTAATGGGGTTATGACCTTCATTGCGTTAAATTTTAGTGATGGGAGATATAGTAAACACTCCGGTTAAAACATCATCTCGACATTTTGCAGAGAGAATCAGTGGCGGCCCGATCATGGATTACAACCCAATAGAAGATTATGATGATGAAATTTTCCAACGTAGCGAACCGAAGCCCAGATTTAACGTTCGCAAATGCAGAGGTGAGTCGGTGGTGGGATTGGAGGCTTCAAGACCTCTAAGGAATGCTCATGGCAGAAGCCCACGTGAGTTCATGAATCTTTGTACGGTAGTATTTTTGACCTACTGTGCAGACGTTGAGGCGCTGCGAGTTCGGGGCGAGCGAGCGATGGCGGTGATGGTGCGTGGCGAATTCACCGAGTTAGCGCGTTTTGGTAGTAATTTATGTAGCCCTGAAACGCGGCGATCGAAGGCCCAAGAATGGGTGAAGTTGTCCATTAGGGGTAAGATTGTGGGCCTTCGCCTACAGGACATGGACTTTATGGTCGGGACAGCTCTTGCCATAAAGAGAGTAATGGAGGACGCCGCGGGGCATTCGGAGGGAAATCTGCAGTGCAGGTGGGAAGAGGAAGGAGGATCGACCTTCTTTGAGGATCAGCCGGGCGATGACATCTTGTGCCGTCATTTTGGACGTATGGAAGCGGGCGCGCGAGGCATGGATCCCGGGTTTGGTAGGACGAGTTCTAGTCATCCCAGGCAGGACATGCGCGAGCTTTCAGTTTGTTCTTCTTACTCTCGTATGGAATCGGAGGGCCGATTTCGGTGGCGAGAGTGCTACGCAAGCACTTTCGCGATAGATGGGCCCGAGGGCCAGAAGTATGGGTCGGGTCAGGTCTGAGGCTCACGAGGCCAGGATTTTGAGGACCGTGTCCTAGTGGATTGTACCCACCGAGGCGAGCGTGCATATCAGCGGATATGCAAGATGCGGCTCATGTTTGTTGTCTAATGCATCATGTTCATTATTGTATCTTGTGTGATAGGTTGGGCTTGGAGGTTGAGACCTCTGGAAAAGCCATTGTATGGGAAAATTCTCCTCTAGGATATAGGGTGAGAGTTGGTTAGATATGTCGGGATTGTGAGTCAGAGATCTCAGGGATTCTGCTCAGAGTGGACCTTCGGGTGGTAGACATATCGGGCTTTGATGTCCTTGACATGGATGAGTTGAACGTCCATCAGGTTGTTAGTGATTGTGACCTTAGGAGGGTTATCATACTCGACATGGTCTTGGAGTTGTGTAAGGTTGCATATGCATGTGAGTGATGCGTATGTGTGTAGAGCCACAGACGAAATTCTTTTAAGGGAAAGAGGAGTGAAACCTGAGAGAATCGAATTTTTCGAAAAAAGGTGATGGTAATTCAGGTTGAAAATAAAAAAATTTTCTAGATCTTTCGGATGACAAAGTAATTTGGTCGTTAAATTTGTCTCACAAATCTAGTGACCCGAAGAAAAGTTTCATCGAATTATGAGGCAGGAATATTTTACGATTTTACGGGTGATAAATTAGTGGTGACTTAAGGGGACGAAATTTCACGAAAATCTCGGAAGTCAGAAAATGGCTTGAGCTAAGTTCATTTAAAATAAAGTGAACTGAAAATAAATAAATTATTTTGGGATAGAAACGAACCTGAATGAGTCAATATGAGCCATATATCCAAATAATAATAATAATAAGAAAAATAAAAATAAAAACGAAAAAAAAAATATCCAAAGGGACGGAGGGGGAGTTAGAGGGAGAGGAGAGATAAAATTTTTTATTTTTTTCTTCGTTTTTCTCTAAGATTCTGTCGGATAGTAGGTTTTGTGCCGAGCTTGAAGACAAAGTTGATCCACCTGATAGAGGGCTACACGTGGGTACCAAAATCTTGGAGTTTCGTCAAACTCCGCAGTAGGGAATTTTCTTGTATTATTTCTAGCCTAAAAGGTCATTTTAATGGCTTGGGATGCCTTAGAAGCGTGAGGCTATAAATTTAAGTCTCAAATTTTTGGGCTAAGTGTAAGAATTTTTAGGAATTTTCAAGAATGTTTTCGGACAGTTAGGGCTGAATTTCGAGGCTGTTTTCGAACAGTTCAAGTTATAATTTTAGGGTTGTTTTTTGAGCAGTCCGGACGGGATTTCGGGATTGTTTTGACGGTTGGTTAAGTTTGGGTTTAGTTTTAATCTAAGATTCTTGGTTTGTGGTGTGTTTGTAATTTTCCCTGATAATTCGATAATGACCGTGAAGGGACCAAGAGGTGCCCTGTTTTATGTGCGTCCGAGATTTGAGCCATTTTGTGTGTTATGGTTGGAAAATATTAAATAATATGTTATTTTGTGTAAAAATCATGTTAATATATGTTTGCTTGATGTATTAACATGGAAATGATGATGAATGGAAATTATATGTAGGAAATATAATTATTCGAAATTTATAAATGTTGCATGTAGCTCTTATTGTGCATGTAGCATGACATCGCATGAAATGACATGATTGCATTTCATATGCACAATTCACATCGCGTCGAGTCGGGTGTGGGTGCATGGTACTGTTATTTACCATTCTTAGTGAATGTGTGATAAGTTCGAATGGGATAACATCCAAAATCGAGACTCACGGTTGTGTAAAACGATAATAATAATAAATCACGTGTGTTTGGGTGAAGCAAGATGGGGTAGATCCCCTTCCTGGGTGAAAGACCCAAATTTTATTCTTGGTCAGACATATGTATCCAGCAAAGAAAGTTCGTGAAAGAAATAAGCTAGGAAGAGGCGTTGAAACTCAGGTAGGCCTCGAAAGTCGCAAGCCCAAGTGCGAGATTTGATAAATTAAAGGTGAGGTTGTCCAATTGTTTAAGTCATTGGGTTAAATACCAATGGATGGTTTCCACACTTGGCAATTGTAGGTGTGAGGGAGTCAGTTGGGACTCGGGTTGTGGGCATAAGGAGTCTCATCACAAATGCGTGACTGAAACATTTAAATATAAGATTGCATTTATAAGGAATGATTGAAATCTTTTATGTACGCCATTTCATGTGCATTTAAGAGCGAGAAGTAGCCCTTGTAGGAGGATTTTCCTATTGGGCATTGCTCACTGCTGTGAGACCTTCGTACAAAGGGGTGTATGCCAGGAGATCTACGCCTCCGACGAGGCCGCATTGTAGTTAAGGCCGTGATTGTGAAGAAAGCCGACATATGGCTTTGGCAATACTTTTGTAAAAAAAATATTTTATGTAAAAGAAAAAAATTGTAATTAAATTCTTTTGGATTATCAGATAAATAGTCGTGTAATTATGGTAAGATGGCCACAAGGATCGACTTCCCATGGACTATCATTAATCGTTAATTTTCATATTTTTGTCGAACGCATCGAATGGGTCCTGAACTATCGTATCGAGGTGGTGTCGTAAACTATATTAGAACAAGATAGTTTTAATATATGTTATGTATAAGAGTGTTGAAATAAACTCTTATGGATTATCAAGTATATTAAGTTATGTTGCGTAGCCTCGAACAAAGGAGACTCGCCCGATTTTTCAGGGAACTATGGATTCGAGCAATGGATACAACCATGTGGTATCGAGCAACCAAAAATCCATTAATTCCGCAGTTGACGGATCAACGGACCCCGATGTGATGTCACACTCAATGGCAAAGACCGCTTACCCGTGGCTGCACCGATGGGGTGCCATTTTCAGCACTGGCCTCGCAGCAGCGAGGCATCCTACGCCTTGGTGTAGGTCTACGCTGCGACATGGGTTCTCTACGCTGTAGTGTAGGAGCCCGATATGCCCAGATTTCCAGTTTTTGTTATTTTGCAATTTTTCTTCAAAAATCCTCAAAATCTCAAAACAAAACATAGGAATCCCTCCAAATAACATCCAACTACCATCCTAAACGAACCATGAGCAAAACCCATGTATGGATTAGGGTTTTTCTAACTCCAAACATCAACATAACTTTCTAGGGCGAGTTTATACCTCAAATCCCTTGAAACTCTTTGCCCTAGATTCCTTCTTTCTCTTTGATCACTTGGAAACCAGAAATGGGGATGATCTCCCATCAAAATCTTGATTTCTCCTCAACCCTAGCTCTTCTTTCTCTCTCTTACCTCCAAAAACAATTTTCCACAATGACCATTCTAAGACCAAATATGCCTTAAGTTATGTTTTCACCCTAACATGTTTAGCACATCAAAAACCCATTTTTGGATTTAAGTTGCCTCAATTTACCTTATAGCACATATATCACTTCTATTTGCACTTAAACACATAAACATTTTCTCAATTCACCCTTAGGTCCTCATTTCACAAATTTCAAATTTGCCCTTTTTATACTTGGATTTATTTCTGGGTTCAATTAATTTCTCATTTTAGCATATAACATTTAATCATATGCTCACATATTCATTTCACATTTCACAATTTATCAATTTTCTCGGAAAACTCAAGTTTGGCTCGATTCATATCCGGAATATATAATAAAATTATTATAAAAATTCTAGGGTATTTTTTGGGGCGTTACAACAACGGTCAAGGTAGCCAATTCCTCTCTTCTAGGGTTCTTCACCAAGGCTAGGTGCCCCCCTGTCCTGGAGCCCTCCAGAGTCGCAACGGTCGAGGTGTACGATTAAGATGAGAGGAGTCTTCAAACAAAATTATTTCACTTCTTCTTAATCCTTTCCTTTTTTTTTTTTTTTTTTCTTTGACAATCACGTATGGTTACTGGATGGATTTGTAATAGGTCTATCGCGGTTGCTCGATGCATTTATTTTTGTTTTATGTAACCACTGATGCCTATTAGCGCATTTTAATAAGATTTGGTTTTTGGGCATATTTGTGCACTAAACTTTCTATCTTTCATTCTTTCCATGTATGCCGGCTAGGGGAGCAACCGACTTGAAGATGGCTTCGAGAAGCCTTCACTGGTTGTGAATGTGTTTTCGGATTTTTTGACTAGGACTTTTCGGGGTTCCACATTTAATGGGCCCGAAAGCCAAGCTGGAAGGCTAATCGAGGGGCTCGGTAGCCTGGAGCACCTAGGCCCATAAAACTATGGGCTCGGTGATTGATAGACCCAAATGTCTAGGTGCTTACAATCAGCGAGCTCATACGTGGTTTAGATGCCCTGTAATATAAAACACCTCGCAAATACCAAGCGTGGGGTGAGAGTGCATAAGCCGGCACCGAGGTTAGCTCCATCGCGCATTTAATGCGCCTCGCTCAGGCTCTTTACCCTATATAGGGATAAGGATCCATAAGTTAATTTCTTTATCGTTACTTAAAAGCCTCTTGCCCAAAGAACTCTGGAAAGCACCCTAACACTTCTGAAGATTTGGCCATAGCTTGAAGGTTTCCAACCATTTTCTTAAACTCCTGTGGGTTTTTCCCTCTACTTTGCTTTTACGATTTTGTTTGTGGCAGATTGGGTTTGTTTGTTTCCTTTGGTTTTGCTCGTCTCGCTCGAATGTGTGCTTTTCACTACCTATAGGTCTCCAAGTGGACAGAATCAGAGGTGATTTTGGGATGTACTATTCTCAAAGGTGGTCTCTAACAGCTGAAACTCCTTAGTCTAGGGTTTTGGTCCTGCTATCGTTTCGCTAAGAGATCCTCGAGTTGATCTCCTTTCTTTGTTTGCCTGTAGAATGATGAGAGGTCAAGATGAGACTTCCACTAGTCAGGTTAAGCGCAGGAGGGGGTCCAACCTGGGGTCGCCTACTGCAAGTAGCCTTGTGGCTTCTATTTCCTTGGAGGAACTAAGGTCCTTTTGCCGAGTCCCTGACGACATTAGCTTAGAATCGCTTGACGAAATGGGCTTTCTACCGTAGACAGAGGATAACGCCGTCTACTTCACCCGGAGCTCAAAAGCCAGACTTCGCTTTCCCCATTTCATCGTTGGTGAAGTACTTTTACATACACCTAGGCTCCACCTGCGCTTATTCATCCTAATGTTTTTCTAATTTTAATGAGTTGCATTGTGCTTAACTTTCTCTACAAGCTGGATATTTCGCTGGTAGAGATATGTTTCGTCTATACGCTGAAGCTGAGGATCAGGGGCCTACTGTCTATGTCGGCCCATAGTCCCCGGCTATAATTTGTAACCAAACCCTCTCGACTTCCAAGACGGCGCGTGGTTGTCTTGGCTAGGGGCTCATGGTACCGCATGCCCCGGTTCTTCCTGGGCTTCCTGTGATGAATCAATCTCTTATGTTCCTGTGTTGGTCTTAGTTCACAGAAATCTTCGTTTACCAGATGTTCCATGTTTTGACACACATCCGTTTTCCTAATGCTATCCAGGTAAGCGTAGGCGAGGCCGGCTAATTAACTGGATTGAGAAGGTTGGTCTGGAGAACATTAGACAATTACTGGAGAAAACAGAGGCAGAGCGCAACTACGAAACTGTTGATGGCCGTGAACTCAAGGGAGAGTCAGCCGCCCGCGCCTTCCTTACATCATCCCTGTCATTCCCCGCTCTTTGCCTGCAAAGCTCAATGGGGGAGAGCACTTCGTTCTTGCCAACCTCTGTAAGTCGAGCCCTGGTAACTCTTCTCAAGAAATTGCTGATTAGAAAGATCAAACGAAGGCCGCTATAGGGACCTTAGTGAGGTCTGATCGGGCCACTCGGCCCCAAAGTCCGCGGCCTACCCCTCGGCCTAAAAAGAAAAAGAAATGAGATAGGACGAGGGCTCGACAAAAGAAGGTAGCCTGGCACTGAATTGAAGACTTCGTGGGACTGTGCGAGCATAATAAAGTATCGAGTCACAAGGTGGCCTGGCTACAACGAGAGGGTGAGTCCACCCCTATATCTAATAGGAAACGTCCAAAGCGATCTTCACCAGATGAAGAGGCTCAAAATGACTGGGCAATAATTTTAGTGGACTCCCTCGATCCAGCCTTCAACGATCAGCCGGTCTTGGAAAGCGCTCCCAATGAGGCCGATGCACCTCTAGAGGAGGGGATCCCAGCTAAGGGGCCTTCCAATGCTCACTTAAATTGTGAGGCCCCATCATGGTGCTGTCTACTCCTCCCAAGCTTGCGGATACTGGGTATAGCAAGAAAAAACCACATGACCAGGTGTTACTGAGCACATACGTTCCTCCACAGGAGAGGATCCATCCCCCAACAGGCATGGTTACCCCTGATTTAGAGGGTGCTTGGGAGATCATCCACCATTGGAGCCCCTTTAACCAGACAAAGCCTCCAATTGCGCATATGTACAACTTCTATCCTAATTACTTATGAGTACCAGTGGTGGCTCACTGATGAGCTTAAAAGTCATCTATTTTTAGTCCATTTTTCTGCTTAATTTTCATGTCAAAAGAGACAATTACTTTGCAGAAATATGAAGAAACTCACCCATCTGTTATTAGCAGGTAAAATGGAAGAAAGAAGAAAATGCAGTAGAAAAATACAACAATAAGTGGAGGAAAAGTGCAGTCGAATGGCAGAGCATAAACGAAACAATTGGTCATCTCATTGATGCGCTGGGTTTGCATAGTCACCCCGAGGTCGCGACACCAAGAGAATTGGAAGGAATTGATGCGTGTCATGGCGCAAGTACCGCATAAGCAAATTACAACTGTGAGCTAAGAAACGACGCTCGGCGACAAGATTCTCGAGGTCGCGACAAGAGTTGATGTCGCGGATTCAGGGATAAGAGGTCGCATAAATAAAAACACCTTTAAGCTATGAGAGGTTTGGACTGATGAAGCTGCCGGAACTCAAGTCGATGTCATGACGTGAGATCGGTTCGCGAAGCACAAGACTCCGCCATTGAAGGTTGAAGCTCCTTAAGGTGAGGTCGCGACAAGATATCGGCGTCGTGACATCGTGAACGACTACGTGATCACGATGCAGCCATAAAGAGATCGCGACAAGACATGTCGCGACAACACGAGCCGACCGCTGAAGCCTACGCCCACAAACATGTCGCGATAAGAGATTGATGTCGCGACATCCGCGACATCGCTTGAAGACTGCAGATGAAATGAGCTGATGTCGCGACAAGATATCGACGTCGCGACATCAGGAGAGAACAATTGAAACCTGCCAAGACGTGAGAAGATGTCGCGACAAGATATTGATGTCGCGACATCAAGAATGACCAAATCAAGCTTACATAGAGCAAGTTGATGTCGCGACGTGAGATTGATGTCGCGACATCGATGATGTCACGACAAGGAAACTGAAGTCGCGACTTGAACAGTGAATTGGGCCAAACCATTTTGAAACCCACAAGAAGCCATCGATTAGGGCCCAATTGAGGAACTCCATAACACGCCAGCCTATTCAACTCATTAAAGCAAATTACGCCACAAGACGAGGTCCGGATAGCCGAAAGCTCATTTTCTTATTTTTCTTTCTTTTCTTTTTTATTTTTCTTAATTTTTTATTCGCTGCTTTTGCAGCGCATTATGCTCGTATTTTTATTCTCGTTGTATTTTCCGAACCGATGTTATCGCTTGAGTCAAGTCACGCGCATTTCAATTTCTTTTCAAATTATCGCTGGAATGTTTGAAGTTCGACAAATTTCTAGAATTCATTGTTTCAGCTTTCACAGGTAGATATTCTTAAGGATCGTGAGGAATCATGTATCGCATTCAAGAATTGAGGAATCCAAACTTCCATTATGAACGTTATAGTCGAATTTATCTTTCCCCGTAGTCTTTCCAAAGAAATTGTTAATTTCGGCCACTAACTTACTGGGTTTTGGGTTTATTGTCTTGGGATCCGACACGCTTCTTATACCCGCTAAGATTTCAAGGCCATTGCCTGATTTCAAGGAGGTCCTCCAGTGACACGTGAAGACATTCCCGAGAGTAATGTACATTTTTAAAGGCATACTAACCTGCCATTAGGATCTTGAGCGGGAACACTTAGATAAATCCTCTCTCACTTGAAATCAAGAACGAGTTGAATGAGCATCTATTTAAACAAGCAAAAGAGTTCACTCACCCGATAGTGAGGCCAATCCCGTGTTAGCCGTGATCTAACTGGCGAGGTTGATCTATTCTAATTTCGAGGAGGAGCAATCCGAAGTTGTATATCCTCGCTTTGACCGATAACTCGAGCTAAGTGTTTACAAATTCATAAACGGTGATAGTACAAAAAGAAACACCTTGTGATTAAGGAAGTCCATTTTTAAAAGTAGTTATCTAATTCCCCCCGTATTCGAGAGAATCAGCCATAAATTAGATAATGAAATGTGGAGTGTGGAGAGATCCACCGCATCTACAACGCCTTGGACAGATTTTTGAAACTTGTGATAATCAAGAAATTTTATCGTGACTAACTACATGAATCGATAGTTCACTATAATCGTTTATGATGTGTCTTCCGAGGATAACTATTCAAGATTCATTTCTTTATTAGAAATTAACTATTCTTTATTCTTTATCTTCCATTGCTGGATAGTTCATTTATTTTCCTTTTGTTCGTTTAATTTTCCAAAGACCTTAATGCCGGATCCTACTATCATTTCAGGGTCCAAATAGTATGGAAACTGGTGCAGTCAGCAGAATGATTTTAAAATTTTGGAGATCTCGTGTGGGATCGATATCCGACTTAAATCCATTTTATTACTTGTCGACCGTGCACTTAAGTGTATCATCGACTCAAACCAAACTTTGGAAAATGATTTACTCTAAGAGATTGGTGGTTTATATAGTATAAGGATAACAAGTTTTGGCGCCGTCACCGGGGATTAGACAATAGTCCTTTGGTAATAGTGTCATAAATTTGTACGAGTTCTTTGGTCCGTTAACAGGTTTTTGGTGCCGCTGTTGCCAGGGATTAGACAATAGTCCTTTGGTAATAGTGTCATAAATTTGTATGTGTGTTTTGGCTAGGTTAATGTTTTATGGCGCTCGTTGTCGGATCGAAAGAATTTTGTAATCATATTCATGAAATAAAGAAATACTAATTTGGACATTTTTAAAAGAAAAAAGAACAAAATAGCGTTTCATGACTCCCGTAGCCACTAACCTTTAACAACCCATATTGAATTATATTTTATGATTTTACTAATCCTATTAATGGAGTATGTTTTGCTTTAAAACTCGATGCATGTGAAATGTAACACCGACCGATTCCAAATTCGACACGGAAATAGAAAGGACGCCAAGCTTGGCGCCACTAAGAAGGCGTAAAACTCAACCATGGCGTATGAAAGCGCGTGGATCAGTTGAAATACATATAGAAGAAGCTAGAAGGCCTCCAAATACCGATACAATGGAGGATTTCGGAGACCACCATACAGATGAATACTCGCGATCGGGACAAATCCGCAGATGCTAATAATTTTGAATTAAAGCCAAGATCGACATAATGGTCCAGCTACCGCTTATCGTCATCCCACCGAGATCCAAAACGAGCACTGAAGATTCTCAGATGGCTAATACCGTGTCGAATGGGTGAGACCAAGTCATAAAACCGTGACCTATTCCCATTCTCTCTATGAGATACAACAAAGAACATGGTATGAATCTTTACCATGGTTCCATTTGATACTGGGAGGAGTTAGCCGAGGCCTACTTAGGTAGATTCTTCCCAAATTCCTAACCACGTAAAGAAGGAGGGAGATCATGGTGTTCCAAACAGGGGGAAGATAAAAGCCCGTGATGTAGCTCTCGGGGAAATCCAATCCGCTGTCGAGAAGATGTCCAATGCATGGTCAGGATCCAAGACTCGGCGGATACCGTATATCGCGCCATGAATGATATATCAAAAGGGATCATTGATGCTTCATGCTGTGGAGCATTCAAATGAAAAAGTGCTGAAGAGGCAAAAGAGTTGATTGAAGATCTGGCTAAATGTAACATGAAATCTCCTTCTGAGCTTTCAAGAGGAAACAGCAGAGGAAAGGGGATCATGGAGCTGAGCAAGATGACAGCCATGGAGGCCAAGTTGGATGCCATTATAATAAAGTTAGACAAGCAAGAAAGAAAGACACACAACGCCATGAAATAGGAGCAATTGAAAGTGAGCAATGAAGGGGAGGCCGAAAGAGTAATCGAAGGACTTTAGCGATGTCAGAGGTTAATTATTTGGGTGAGCCAAGAGCTTACCATTTCAAACCCAATCCTAACCTTCCAACACATTATCACCCAGCACTCAGGAACCATGAGAACTTCTCGTATGGTGGAGGGCTTCTCAAGGCCCAAGGCAGATTAACCCCATCAAGGGTATCAAGAAACACCAAGGTCTGGTAAAGAGCGAAGAGCAAAGCAAGGAAATGAGCAATGTAAACGAATATCATGGTCAGAGGAGCCCCATCTTCTTTGAGGAACAGATGTCATAGCTTTATGTGTGATAATAAAAGTCGTTGAACCTCCATGAACAAAGCCTGAGAATTGGAAGCAAATTACTACCAATTCTCAAATTTTAAGAACACTACAAATGCATCCCCCCGGCAACCCGAGACAAGTAGGCAACCGCCCTAACCCCCGCAAAGCCAGCGAAAGATGCCTTCCCAAGTGACACAAGGAAGAACCTAAAAGATCGTATATCAGGCAAAATTCGAGGAGTGGGAAGGAGTTAGAAGAGAGGAAAGAAAAGGTGACAAAGAACAAAGAAGTAGCAAGACCGTAAAGGAAGAGACACTGAGAATGACAAAGAAGGAGAGAAAAGAAGAACATCCAAGGAATAAAAGCCTGGCAAATCCCATTTCCACAAAGATCAAGTAAATCAAAGATGGAGGAGCAAATGGTAAGGTTCTTGAAAACTTTCCGTGTCGAGATCAAGATGTCTTTTACCGGGCGGTGACTCAGATTCCACTTTATGCAAAATTTCAAGGACATACCGAGCAAGAAAGAAAATAAGAGAAGAAGGAATAGTGTCTCACCGCTACTTGCGCAAGAATCGAAAGGAACTACCAAGAAGATGAAGGACCTGCAGCTCTCACAATTCCTTGTATTGTCGAGGAATGGAATCTCCATGGCTTCCCATGTGACTCAGGAGCTAGTATCAATCCGATGCCTCTTCTCACACAAGAAATTAAGCCTGGGGGAGCTTATTCCCACAATCGTTACCTTCAAATGGCGCATGATCGATGGTGAAAAACTCGAAGGGGTCATTGAAGATGTGTTGGCCAACGCTGGGAAGTTTGTATTCCCGTGAGACTTCATCATTCCGACATGGAAGAAGATTCACAAGTACCCCTAATACTATTAGGAAGACTCATTCCTAGCTACCTGGTTGCCTTTGATTGACATGCAAAAGGAGTTCTCATCTTAAGGGCTGAGAAGAAGCCTGTGGTTAACTTGATTAAAAGTATGCAAAATATAGACAGGGAAAGGAAGGCTACAATGGAATATTTTGTTCTATTTCCAACTCGATGTTAACAATGATTGTAACACTCGCTTTTTATCAATGAAAGAGATGAATTCCCGTGATAACAAGCATGTCTATTCTGAATTTCCATACAGCCAGCTTCATGCTATAGAAACTGTGGTTGAGCTGGGGCAAAACAAAGATAATGGGGAAGATAGTGAAAAGAGGAAATTCATCAAGAGACCAAGATGTGTAAGGTTTAGTTTTGAAAGAGTTGCCATGTCATTTAAAGTATGCCTACTTAGAATTACCAAAGAAACCAAAGGATCATTTCAGCCAAATTAAGTGAGAATATAAACAAAGATTACCGGAAATATTAAGAAGCATAAGGAATCGCTAGCTTGGTCCATTAGCTTGTTCGAAGGGTATCACCACTGTAATTTGCATGCATAAGATTCTGCTAGGAATGAGACTTCAAAACCATCCTCAGAGAACACCGTAGGAGGCCGAATCCAGTTGATGAAGGAAGTAGTCAGAAGGAGGTGCCTAAATCTGTTAAAATGTTAGTTTTATCTATGCTATATCGTATGGGCCTGGGTGAGCCCAAATACAACCAAAGAAAGGGGGTTTACCGTGATCGTAAAATGAAATGAATTGATTCCAACAAGAACAAAGGACAGACGGAGGGTATGTATTACTACAGTTGAATACAAAGAACTTAAAAGATCATTTTCCTTCGCTTTTCATTGATCGATGTTGATAGGTTAGCGGTGACACCGCACTTTTTGTTTTCTCGATGGGTACTGTGATATAATCGTATTATTGCACTGTGAGGATCAAGAGAAGACCACGCTCACATGCCCTTATGGTACTCTTTGCATTCGTATGATGCCGCTTTTGGGTTATGTAATGCCCAAATTTACACTCCGTAGGTGCATGATGTCTATATTCTCGTGATGGTTGAAGAAGTGATGGAAATTTTCATGGATGATTTTGACTCGTGTATGGATCTAGCTTGATCACGTTTAAACAACTGAAACAAGATTTCAAAGATGCCAAGACAAGCAAATTAGCATCGAATTGGGAAAATGCCATTTATGGTAACAAGGTATTGTTCTGGGCATAAAATTTCGCTATCGACTAGAAGTTGACTGGGTCTGGGAAGTATCCATCATCAAGACTCTTGCACCACCTACCACAAGAGAAAAGGAGTAAGAAGTTTTTGGGCATGCCGATTTTACGAGATTCATCAAAGACTTTTCAAAATAGCTAGACCACTATGCGCATTAATGAAAAGGATACAAGGTTCAATTTGATGACTCCTCGCAAGGATGCTTCGATGAAATCAAGATCGATTGGTAATGTGCACTCATAATGGCCGCACTGCACGGAATCGTGGATTTGGAAACAATGTGCGATGCCGTTGATTTCATGCATGAGCCGTGGTTGGGCAAAGAAAAGAGAAAGTATTCAGGGCCATATACTATGCTAGTAAGACCTTCAATGAAGCACAAGAGAACTACTCAACAACTAAAAAGGAGATGCTAGCCATAGTATTTGCTTGTGAAAAATTTGTATTAATACATTTTAGGATCCCATGTGGTAATTCACATCGATCATGCAGCAACTGGGCAATTGGAGCGTCGAAAAAGGAAGCAAGCCAAGATTGATAAGGTGGTGTTACGCAAGAGTTTGATTTGGAAATAAAGGACAAAAGGACGGACAATGTGATAGCCGACCACTTGTCAAGAGAAAGAAGCAAGAATGAAGAAGAAATGTGCAGCTTAATGAGAACTTCCCAGACGAGCAATATCTGCTCTCCCAACTTCCATGGTATATCGATATTGTGAATTATCCGCTTAGAAGTAATGCCTTCTTAACCCGCACTACCAACGTAAGAGGAAACCTTAATCGACAGCAGATATTATATTTGGGATGACCCACTATTATTCAAGAGAGGTGGCCGACATGATAATAAGAAGATGTGTGCCGTATGCGAACAAGGCAACATTTTAAATGAATGCCATGCATCACCATATGGGGGACATTTTTCCGAGAAAGAATGTTTCACAAGATACTCCAATCAAAGAGTTTTATTGGCCCACCACCTTCGTAGATTGTGCAGTGGGTGAAATTGTGTGATCGATGCCAAAGGATCGGGAAATATCGCCAGCCAGGAATGAAATGCCCCTAAAAGGTATTATGGTGATACAAATTTTTGATATTTGGGAATGATTTTATGGGGACCTTTCCTAATTCATCATTTGAGAAACCTATAGCATACCGCCAGCGTGAGATTACGCCTCCAAATGGGTGGAAGAAGCACCGCCCAAGGAATGATGCTAATACGCTTGTGAGTTTCTTGCAAAAGAATATTTTTGAGCAGGTTTGGAACCCTGCAACCATCATTAGTGATGTGGTGGAACCGACGGTAAACAAAATATTTGCAAAACTCATGAGCGTATGGGATCACATGCAATGAGCTTAGCCTATCATCCCCAAACCAATGGACAAGGTAAATTTCCAACAGGAGATCAAAAGAATACTTGAAAAGACTCCGTGAGCTCAAGCAGAAGGATTGGTCTTCCAAACTTGGATGATGCACTTTGGGCTTACAGGATCGCACAAAAACCCCATTGAATGTCCCCATACGTAGTTGTTTTTGCAACCATGTCATCTACTCTTGAATTAGAATACAAGGCAACGGCCATCAAGAAGCTAAACTTCGATTTTAAGGCTGCAAGGGAAGAAAGATTGCTCCAACTGTCTGAATTGGAAGAATTGAGAAATGAAGCCTATGATAATGCTAGAATATACAAAGACAAGACAAAGAAATGGCATGATCGGGTAACCCGAGGGAAAGAGTTCAAACAGGGAATGTGTGTCGCGACCCTAGGACCAAGTTGTTTCCTGTGGAAATTAAAATCAAATTGAGTGGGCCATACACAAAGGGTATCAAGTACTACATTTGGAGCAAAGAATAATCAAGACTGACACAAGAATTCAAGGTCAATGGACAAAGGTTAAAGATTATCTCAACAGGGAAGAGGAAAGTGAAGAACCTTAACCGGTTCTCGAGGAAAAGAAGATGAACCACAACAAAGAAGTCCAAATAAGGACTCAAACTCGAAAGAAATAATGGGAGGCAAATCCCATGAGGATTTAAATTTGAATTTAAATTTTGAAATATTTCCTTTCTTTTTAGCTGTCGAAAAATTAGGTCAGGATGTTTCTAAGGATAGATTTAATTTTTAGAAATAGATTGTAGTTTAATTAGAATTTTCTTGAAGACTGCAAAGGATCTTCCGAACTGTGTTAAAGACATGAATAGCAAGGCAACTATTAGGAGTAATTCCAAGAACTTGCAGGAGTCGACATGAGAAGTGGTGGACAAACTTTCCCTAACCCAATTCTGTAGATATTTGAATTAATTGTTAATCTTGCTTAAAATATGCCTGAAAAGATGTCTAAACGTTAGAACAATAAGAGAATCTCAAAGTTTTTGAAATCATTGAATTAAGGGCTTGGTCACGACAGCAAGGTTATGTCGCGACAAAGCTTCTGTCCACAAAACATCGATGTCGTGGACCGCTTGGAAAGAAATAACAGTGAGTACGTGAGGAAAGGATACACACCGCCACACCACAGTGATGTCGCGACAGTGAATTAAGTTTCAAAAAGAAGAAGGATTGTCGCCACATCAAACAAATCCTGGAGAACCCTGTATTGTCGCGACATATTAGGTAGGTCGCGACATAAAAGTGCGACATGTGCCAACCACTCACTTCAATAAGCCCTAAATTTAATGACCTCAAATAAAAAGAGGCGGAATTGAAGTCGCGACAATTCTTAATTGAAGCATTAATTAGCCCACAAACATTGATTGAATTGCAACAGTTGGAAACTATTTCATTCACTCCAACCCACATAACCATTCACCTTCGTCTTCCTCCTGCAACTCAACCTCCGAAAAACCCTAAGAAGATTCCAAACTTTCTGAAAAGCTTTCCTCTTGTCTCCGATGGCTGAAATTCCCACCCTGGTCCCTAATCTAGACGAGATTATGAGGGAACACAAACAATCAGAAGAAGAAGAAGTAGAAGATTTCGTATCCGATGAAGCTTATTCCCAGTGGAAGAAGTACTATGCTAACAAAGGTTTTGTTACAGAGAGGAGATTCAAAAACCCTGTGACTCCTTTCAAGGAGATGATAGAGCAGAGAGGATGGGAGAGTCTCACACCAAAAATCAGTGGTATACAAGATCGTGAGAGAGTTTTATCTCCAATATGGTAGGAAGGAAGGATGGAGCTGTTTTTGTTAGAGGAGTCCTGGTCTCATATCGGCCAAGGCCATCAACGAGGCCCCATGGATGACAATACACACAAGCATGGCTCCAAATTCAAGAAAATTTTGGAAAACCGACTCTTAGAAAGATTGCCGAGAGCTCACTGATGGAAGGGGGGCAGCCAATCAGATGAGAAGGAAAGCCAAGAACTCGAACAGGAAGCTCACCGAGGAAGCGAAGGTATGGTTTTACTTGCGTCCGTTTTGGTTCCAACAAAACATTTATGTACGTGAGAGAACAAGAAGTCAGACCACAGATGCCATACTTAAGGGCAATAAGATCAATATAGGAGCTGGCGCAGAGAACTCTATCATGAGGTATCAGTGAAGGGAATAAAAGAGGTTCTGCCTCACCCAAAGAACAATAATACCGGCAATAGCTAGCCTGGGCGAAAGGAAATTGGGAGTCGAAGAAGAAGTCCCTAGAGCTTCACCACTCCTTCTGACAGGAGTTAGCAATGGGCCAAGAAATCAGAGGAAAAAGGGAGTGCTGGTAGAGAACAGAGGTGAAGCCCAAGCTGAAGGACCAGAAAAGGAGACCCAGAGGGCCACTGATCAAAGAGCAGAAAGACCCAAAGGACATCACCTGACCACAATGATTACATGTTTGCAGATAATGAAGGGCGTGATGAAGATGTCTCAATAGACTTCTCCATCCCTTGGCGCCTCCTCCCGTACAAACGTAAATTTCCCACACTGAAAGCCTGGTGAGAGCACAAGAGAACAACTCACTCGGGAAGCCTCAATGCCATGCGTAAGAGAACAGAGGAAAAGAGAAGGATGTGGAACTTAAAATGAATTCAGAGAAGGAATGTATGAAAAGAATTGAAAAGAAGAGACCAACAAAGTGGAAGTTGAAGAGTTAAAACAAAAGAAAGGGAGCATGAGGTGAGATCCAAAGAAGAGAACAACAAAGGAAAGAAGAACCGAACGTAAGAGGAACAGACAGGAAAATGTTGAAGCAAAGAAGGAGAAGAGTTCAAGAAAGAAATGAAGGAAAGAGATCACGATTTGTTACTGAAACTCAAACTGAGTCATGAAGCTTTCTATAACAAGCAGTTTGATCGTGACTCTCAACTCCTAGCATTGTTAGAGAAAAGAGATAAAGAGCATGACACCAAATTTGGGGAGCAGATAAAGGGTTTCAAATTACTATACAAATCTCTACAGAGGGAGCTGGAAAACAACTGAACGATAGAGACAAAAAGCAATGGGAGACTCGAATCCTACAGTGCATGAATGGTCGAAAATTTAGATTTGATTAACAACAATCTTGCCAAATTTAGAAGTGATGATCGAAATGGAAAATACAATGAATGGCTTCGGGAAAGAGGCGTGGATGAGTCAACAGAAGGTTGATCTCTAATGAGATTTCATTGAAGAACAAATGGAGAAGGAAACCAAGAAGAGAAAGCAAAGAAGAGAAATGAAAATTCCTGAATTTCCAGCCCATTTAGGTACATTAGACCTAGATCCCCCCAACATTTTTGCTCCTGACTATTTCAAAAGAAAAAAATAGACCTTCTCCCTGCCTAACTTTCATTACCATCCTTCTCCCATACTGTGTATCCAACAGTTGCAAATGAATCAGAAATAAAATGAAAAATTTAAATTGAAGTGTTGTGTGCTATTTTGCAATTGATTGTTCAATGTTATGATGCTTGTGGTTGCACATTAGGAAATCAAAGTATAAATAGTTCCGTAATAAAAATCGAGAGGACATTATCTTAATTGAATGAAGCAAGCTAGAGTAGAAGTAAGCCGAAATGAGGAAAAAATTGTAGAATAAGGACAGCCTCTATATAGTTTAATTGAAACACAAGGTGCAAAATTACTTATATTTAACTGATAAGTCTAGATTAGAGGAAGGTAATACAAATGTATGAACAAAACATATTTTTGAGTTTGTGGTATGAACAAGAAGTCAAGGAACCGTTGAATATCAATTAACTTAACCACTATAAATAAAATGAGTCAAGAAACTCCTTATAGTTAGTCACAAATTACAAACTAAAAAAGATTCTAGAATTGCTGATTATTGATCAAGCGAAATCCTAGTGATACAGTTGACAAGAAATGATGCAGGCCATTCTTGGATAGTTTGAGCCATTCTAGCCATCCCTATTTATATGCTGATGCATATACAGTAGTTCCAGAAATTGAGCCAACAAGCCTATTTTTCAAAAATAGACCAATGGAAACCCCAACTCATCCTAAGACATCAATCCTTCAAGAAGAACCTATGATTACCCAGAATCAAAGTGAGGAAGAAAGAAATGAAGTTTGGGAGTATATATTTTTGAGGAACTCAAAAGGGAATGAAAAGAAAAGACAAAGAGTAGAAAATGCATTAGAAAAGACATGAGTAGGGATAAGTTTTATCTTGTGGCCTAAACTCTCAACGATTAAGTTCTTAGGGGTGTTTCAACACCTAGTACCCTACGCTATCCGTATGGGAGCTAGCTAACCCAAAGTTCGCTTAAGAGTGTTGGGAAGTTTAAAAGTTAAAGTATCAGACTATCCCCGAATGTTGACAACAAGGAAGTTTCCTAAAGGAATTACAAGTGGGAAATAGGGAGCATACAGTTCTGAATTGAAGAAATTAAAGAGATGTCCCAAACATGAAGTTTAGGGGAGTTTATTAGAGAAACTACAATAAAGAAAGGGCAAAAAAAAAAAAAAAAAAGGGTTCAGGGTAATCTTAACCTAAAAATTCCTTCCATCCTACCCATTACCCATGCCTAACAATATAAGCCCAAAAGACCTGATTGATCTTGAAGGCTGAAATCACCTACATTAGTGGAGATCAATATGAAAAACAAGCCTATGGAATTTGGAAGAAGGGAAACAATCAAAATTGTGAAGAACTTTAGGGAGTTAAATGACTCAACAATAAAATGAGAAGGGAAAACAATTCATTATTCAACAGGATCCAATGAGTATATTGTTTGTAAAACAATTTCAACATGTTAGCTGCATAGCATAAAGAGTAGAGACTACAACTCTGAACCTGGACTTGAAGCTAGACGCATTAAATTTTCGTATACCTTGCACTTGCAATTAAATCAATGAAACTACGTAACAAATCATTAAAAATGTCCTTAAAAATTATTTTGTTTGAGGACAAACAATTCTTTCTTTTTCTTTGCTTGAGGACAAGCAAAATTTTTAGTCCATTTTTCTGCTTAATTTTCATATCAAAAGAGACAATTACTTTGCAGAAATATGAAGAAACTCACCCATCTGTTATTAGCAGGTAAAATGGAAGAAAGAAGAAAATGCAGTAGAAAAATACAGCAATAAGTGGAGGAAAAGTGCAATCGAATGGCAAGAGCGTAAAACGAAAAACAATCAAGGATCTATCAATGCCAGCTTGGGTTTGCATAGTCACTCAGTGTCGCGACACCAAGAGAATTGAAGGAATTTGATGCGTCGCGACAAGTAAGTACCATAAGCAAATCAAGGGTAACTGTGAGCTAAGAGAACGACCGCCGATTAAAGATCTCCCGAGGTCGCGACAAGAGGCTGATGTCGACTAGGATAAGAGGTCGCGACAACATAAACACCTTTAAGCTATGAGAGGTTTGGACTGATGAAGTTGCCGCAAACTGCCGATGTCGCGATCGTGAGATCAAGTCGACACAAGACTACTTCACAAGGTTAAGCTCCTTAAGGTGAGGTCACGACAAGATATCATGTCGTGACATCAGAACGACTTTCAGACTAACATGCGAGCCATAAAGATGTCGCGACAAGATATTTGATGTCGCGACAACATGAGCGCACCGCCAGCTTCCTTCCATGTACCCATAAAATGATGTCGCTGGAGCAAGAGATTGATAGTCTCGACATCCGAAGACACGCTTGAAGACTGCATGAAATGAGCTGATGTCGCGACAAGATATCGACGTCGCGACATCAGGAGAGAACAATTGAAACCTGCCAAGACGTGAGAAGATGTCGCGATAAGATATTGATGTCGCGACATCAAGAATGACCAAATCCAGCTTACATAGAGCAAGTTGATGTCGCGACGTTGAGATTGATGTCAGAACATCGATGATGTCATGACAAGGAAACTGTCGCGACTGGAATTGTGCTGAATCGGGCTAAACCATTTTGAAACCCACAAAGAAGTTACATGGGATTAGGGGCCCACTGAGGAACTCGATAAATACGCAGCCTATCCAACTCATTAAAGCAACTTACGGCCATGCATTTAGAGTAGTCTGATAGCCAGCCTATTTTCTTTATTTTTCTTTTCTTTTCTTTTATTTTTCTTAATTTTTTATTTCCGCTGCTTTAGAGCAGAGATTATGTTTCGTGATTTTTATTTTCGTTGTATTTTCCAACTGATGTCATTTGAGCTGCTTAATGCATTTCAATTTCTTTCTAAATTACTAATTGAATGGGTTTGAAGTTCGTATAAATTCTCTCGAATTCCGATTGTTTCCAGCTTCAATTGCACATATTCTATGATCGAGGAATGTCAGACGTAATTCAAGAATTGAGGAATCTAGCTTCCATTAAGTGAACGTTATAGTCGACTTATCTTTCCCGTAGTCGCCCAGCTAGTTTTGTTAATTTCGGGGCTAATGAATTTACTCGGGTTTTCGGGGTTTATCATCTGGTCATTGCTCGATTTCAAGGAGGTCCTCGAGTGATTACGGTGGAAGAGGCCCCCGAGAGTAATGTACATTTCTTTTGAAGGTATACTTAACTCTATTAGGGATCTTTGATTTGAAGTTCACTTAGATAAATCCTCTTCTCACTTGAAATCAAGAACGATCGAATATTATCTATTTAAACAAGCAAAGAGTTCACTCTAATTCGGATAGTGAGGCCAATCCCGTGGTTAGCCGTGGACCCAATCAAGGAAAGGTTGATCTATTCTAATTTCGAGGAGGAGCACTGAAGTTGTATATCCTCATTGACCGATAACTCGGGAGCTATGTCATATCCATAAAATGGGTATGAAGTATTGCAAAAGAAAAAATACCCAGATTGGGGCGGGTCCATTTTAAAAGTAGTTATCTAATCTCGTATTCGAGAGAATCAGTCATAAATTAGATAATGAAATGTGAGTGTGGAGATCCACCGCACTACAACGCCGATGTGATTTTGAAACTTGAGATAATCAAGAAATTTTATTTAATTAACTACGTGAATCGATAGTTCACTATAATCGTTTTGATGTCTTCGGAGATAACTATTCAAGATTCATTTTTATTAGAAATTAACTATTCTTTATTCTTTATCTTCCAGCTTTGTTGGATAGTTCGGGCCATTTTCCTTTGTTCGCTTTTAATTTTCCAGCACTTAATGCCGGATCCTACTATCATCATTTTGTGGTCCAAATAGTATGGAATCGAGTAGTCGTAGTTGATTTAAAATTCTCGAGATCTCTCGTGGGATCGATATCCGACTTAAATCCATTTTTATTACTTGTCGACTGCGTACTCTGCACATCGACCAAACCAAACTTTGAAAAATGATTTACTCTAAGAGATTGGTGGTTTATATAGTATATGATAATAAGTTTTAAGGCCGTTGCGGATTGCATAATAGTCCTTTCGTAATGTCATAAATTTGTACGAGTTCTTTGGTCCGGTTAACAGGTTTTTGGTGCCGTTGCCGGGGATTAGACAATAGTCCTTTGGTAATAGTGTCATAAATTTGTATGTGTGTTTTGGTTAGGTTAACACTCGCGTAGAGCAGTATTTGATTCGCTAAAATCGTAGCATGCACAGGGTAGAGATTTGGTGCTCGGAATCAAAAATATTTATAAACCTAAACCTCTTATTGTCGTAGCATTGCTACTGCAGAATAGTGGCTCTAGGGTCGAATAGATAAAATGACAAATGATTAATAAATAGCTCAAAATGGTGAATTTGTTTTGATTTTAGTTTGATGAAAATAATGGGTTTTGATGGTGAAAACTAACAAGAAATAAATTAAAATGTAAAAGAGAACTCCTCGATGCGTCGGGTCATCGATTAAGTCTCTAGGGTAAATGAGGATTTCCGTGGTCCTTTCTCGTTGGGGAGGATGACCTATAGTCATCATCTCTCGAACCGATCTTCATGTAGCTATAAAACTAACCCTTATTAAATCTTCTCCGAATGGCATTCACTAGCCATTAATGTTCGGCCACAGAACAAGTCTCCTGACCATCACATAATGGGTAATAAATGGTAACTAATGAACATCACAAGATCTAGTAATAAGCATCCATTGAGCACTAAAAGATTACCAAGTATTGGCCATTCAACATGAATCGAAGGGAACTAAACCTAGAGTTGGTGCAGAAGACGAATGACAATGGAGTACTGCGTGAAAAGTGGAACTCCCCATTTCCGCCTCAGATCCTATACCTAAGGACTTCACTAAGGAGGAGTAGTTCGCACTCATCCTCCCAGCTGTCATCCTGAGGGTAGTTTGGTCGCCTTAAAGTGAGAGAAAAATGAGAGAAAGTGGGAGGGAAAATATAAACCGTGGAACCGGAACTACAAAGACTAACAAGAAAATATATGCAGTGGAAAAAATGATAAAAGAAATTCACCAAGACTTGTGATGAGGACTGCTGCGTTCATCAAGTCATCATTTGCACTTAGGCACCATCCCCAGCAACGTCGCCATTTGATTCGCTAAAATCGTAGCATGCACAGGGCAGAGATTTGGTGCTCGGAATCAAAAATATTTATAAACCTAAACCTCTTATTGTCGTAGCATTGCTACTGTAGTATAGTGGCTCTAAGGCCTACCAGTGACGCTTTTCTCTTCGCACAAATGATTACGCTTGGCCCAAATGGTGAATTTGTTTTGGATTTTAAGGTTTGATGAAAACAATGGGTTTTGAGGAAACTAACAAGAAAATAAATTAAAATGTAAAAAGAGAACTCGATGCGCTGGTCACCGGGCTAAGCCCTAGGGTAAATGAGGATTTCCAGGGTCCTTTTCTCTCATTGGGGAGGATGACCTATAGTCATCTCCCGAATCGGATCTTCATGTAGCTATAAAAACAAACCCTTATTAAATCTCTCTAAAAATGGCATTCACTGGCCATTAATGTTCTCAAATAAGCAGTAAACAAGTCTCCTCGACTCACTTTACAATGGGTAATAAATGAATTAATGAACATCACAAGATCTAGTAATAAAACATCCAAAGGAGCACCAAAAGATTACTAAGTATCGACCATTCAACATGAATCGAAGGAACTAAACCTGAGTTAAAAGGAGAACACAAATGACAGAGAAGACTGCGGTGAAAAAACGCGGAACTCCCTCATTTCGTCTCAGATCCTATACCTAGCAACCTCTACTCTGCTGAGGAAGGGGTTCTAGCCACTCATCCTCCGAGTTTTCATTCTCAGAGGGTGTTTGGTTGCCCAGAAAGTGAGAGAAAATGAGAGAAAGTGGAGGAAAATAAAAAGAAGCGGGAACTATTGAAAGGTTCCCGCCTAAAAACTTTATTAATGAAGAATATGAGCTCACTGAGGCACATATTTGCCCAGCTTTATAGCCAAACCCCTTTACAAAATACCAAAAACCAAAAGCAAAAGCTATTACAAGGGACAAATCGATGAAACAAAAAATGAAACAAAAAGGTCAAACGTCAAAAGGTGAAATGTGAACAATGGCATGAAAAGGTGAACAAAGGGTAGGAGGCAATTTCGCAATTTGCGAAAATCGAGGGTCGCGTAATTTTCGCAACCCTACAAAATTTTTGTTATGGTCCTTTCTTCCGTTTCTACTGGGCCCTTCCGCTTTGACTTGTCAGCTTCCTCGAGTTCGACTCGAATTTGTTTAGATTTGTTATGATCTAGCCGACTTGAAATTTTTAGCATGATTAGCTCACAAAAACTGCAAAATTTGCCACAAAATGCGATCAAAAGAGCATATCGTGACCACGCCACTGGGTTAATTAAGATTAGTGCACAAAAATACCAAACCCGTGAATAGGGTTCAAAATAGCACTTTGTGGGCACTAATCAGTATTCCATCTCGTTCCCCATCTATATAAATAAGGAGGCCTTCCAGTCAGTGGCCGAGGACGGGATGCTTATTCATAACCATGACTTTCATCGATCGGTCGAGCTGATATGTGCTGATTTTTAGTACTTTATTACTAGTTCTACGTAGTAATTTTCTTCTAACTTTTTCTTTTACAAGCTGTGACGGCCATCCGGAATATGGCTCACTAGCATAGGGAGTTTCAATCCCGGTTGAATGACGCCGAGAAGCTGTGGCTTTACGCCCAGTTAGTCGTTTCCAAGCATCAGGCCTTAGATGCCTTCTTGGGCCAAAGTAGAATCTAAGTCGAAACATTAGAAGCGAGAGGCCAAAGCTAGTGCAGAAAAGATTGAACGGGCTTTAAAAGAAAGGGACGAGGCCAAGTAAGAGGCTAAGGTGGCCTGGCCCGACAAACCGTAGCGTCGTAGTGATGCCAAGGCAAGGGCAAGAGACGACCGACTTCCGCCCAAGATGCCTTGGCAACATGAGGAAGACTCGCGCAGCCAGCGGCCAGGTTGCCCGCCTGGAGGTTGAGCGAACGTCACCTTTGCTAGAGCTCGAGGCATCTAAAGATGAGGTGTTTTCTCTTCATTCCCAAGCGGGCAATGACAAGGAAGCCATGGAGAAAGACTATCATAAAGCCCTGGAGCAGATTTTCAGTTATGGCTACGGATGTTGTTCTTTCAAACACAACATTTACGGTGACTAGCCAAGGATTCCAGATGGCATGTTTTGTGACGCCCGACTCGGCACCGTGTGTCAAGTGAGGGTGTCATTTTTTTTATTTTTTATAAACTTATAACATTTAAGCTTGTTCATTCATATAATGTTAAACATTTAACTTGTACTATATTTTGTAGCGGCGGATTACAAAATATATACAAGCTCCATATATGGAAGTGTTCAACATTTACAACATTTACATTGTTTACAAAAACAAAACATATACAAAAATAGACCAAAGGTCTTTAGTAGGCACCTAGTAGTGTGTTGGCCTTGGCTGATGTGGAGTGTCCAGACTTCTCGTTTCTCCTTCTCCTATACCTACACGGATGAAACACCTGTGCTAATCTTTACACTTAGTGGGAATAAACTCGTGGAAGACCACTAACACGGATCATCACGCTTCTATACATATGCATATACATTTAACATATCATATCATTTAAACATGCTTATACATATCTCATATTTACTTATCATATCATGTTACATTTCTTATCAACGTTCATATACATTTCGTATGTCATATTCAAGTCATTTGTTTTATGTTTCATGCCTGCATAAACCTTAAAAGTGGATAAAGGAAACTATAAGGGCCCGAAGGCACTATACTCACTGTATGAAATAGTGATTTATAAGGGCCCGAAGGTGCTATTATCATTGTGAAAGAAAATGACCATCTATAAGGGCCCGAAGGCGCTGTTATCATTATACGAGACAATGACCATCTATAAGGGCCTGAAGGCGCTGTAATGACCCAAACGAGACCAATTGATCAATATGTTGTAGACTTGTTTTTTCCCTAATAGACATGTCCATCTATCCCTCTACTAGGTTCTAAGCAGACAATCCATGTGTATTTTATGTTCAGTACATATCTCATATTCCCGAATAATTATTGTCATCCGATATTTACAATCATTTATTAGTATCTTTGCATTTTTCATATCTCATTATATGCATGAATAACTATGGTTACCATGTATGCTTATGAGCTATTTATTATCATTCCAATTTCATCAAGCTATATAAGGATGGATTCTATACTCAAAGGGCTTTCCATATAGTCCAAGAACATCTAAAACGGAGTTCGGACGAAGAAATTATGACCGTCTGAAGTTGAAGGCTTCCTATGAACAGTGACTACGAGCATAACTAGCAAGGCCTACTGTTTTTCATGATTTATGGACCTAATATGAGTTCCAATTTCATCAAGCTATATATGGATGGATTCGAGACTCAAATAGATTTCCATAGAGTCCAAGACCATTCAAAACGGAGTTCGGACGAAAAAATTATGACCATCCAAAGTTTGAGGCTTCCTATGAACAGTGACTACGAGCAGAACCAACAGGGCCTATTGTTTTTCGTGATTTCTGGACCTAATATGAGTTCCAATATTATTAAGCTATATATGGATGGATTCTAGACTCAAAGGGCTTTCCATAGAGTCTAAGAACATCCGAAACGGAGTTCGTACAAAGAAATTATGGCCATCCGAAGTTGGAGGCTTCCCATGAATAAAGGATTACGAGCGTACCAGCAGGCCTAAATTTTCAGATTTCTGGACCTAATATGAGTTACAATATTATCAAGCTATATATGGATGGATTCTAGACTCAAAGGGCTTTCCATAGAGTCCAAGAACATCTAAAATGGAGTTCGGACGAAGAAATTATGACCATCCGAAGTTGGAGAAATTTTGATAGCATCTCCCTTAAAACCTCAATATTTCCTTAATACAAATATTCCTCAATTGAGGATTACAATCAACTAACCCAAGTCCAAAACACAACCAATATACCAAGTAGGGTTCTTTTAGACCCAAATTCATAAAATAAAATAAAAAGGGTTTATGGTTTCTTCTTCATCAAACAATTACATACAAAAGTCCAAAAGTCCAATAATCCATACCAAAATCATAGTTTCCATACAAGTTCCGTACAAACTTAAATAAAATCTCATACCTTTGCTCGCTTTCTTCTTTCTCCTTCTTCTTTCTTCTTCTTCTTCTTTCTTCTCTTCTTCCTTCTTCCCCTTCTTTCTACTTTTACCCTATGAGCTTCCAAAATGAGAGACCAATTTGGTCTCAATCCCTTGACCTTTAATTCTCCTTTATCGCACTCCTTTGTCCTCAAACTCTCCTATATTTGCAAATCAGTTATGCCATTTATATAATAACCCACCATCTTCTTATATTATGTCTTTTGTGTCCCATTTTGACAAGTTACAAATTTACCCTTGTATCTTGAACAAATTCCGGGTTTCGAAATTCTCTCACTTAGCATAATAATAATTACGAAAAATTTCCAAATGCACTAATAATATACCCTAATTATGTTTAAATTAAAACAACTAAGGTGTATTTTGGGGTGTTACATACCGAATTTCTATCAATCTTACTTCCTCTAGAGTTTTTACGACCGAGGCGCCTACCCCCAATATCCATTGAAGCCAAGGCTGCAGAGGTACATCTGGGCGAAGCGACGAAAGATCCGATGGAGGACATCGTCGGAGAGGAACAAGGCTAACTTCTTCCCCTATGTTAGTTTTTGCCATTTTAGGGGACTTTTACTAGGGGCACCATTTTTCACCAGATGCGTATTAATTCATGTAATCCTTGGCACTTTTTAACGCATTTTAACAAGATACTTACCAAGACATGAGTCATGTTTGATAAAATCCTACCAGACAAAACCATGTCCTGGACCTTTAATATCACCGGACAACAACCAACTGGCTTTTTAGGCGCAGGACATCAACCATATCTCGAACTTTTTAAGGCACCAAGACAAGAACAACCATATTCCAGTTTTTTAGATGCCAAAGAGTAACATCAACCATATCCGGACTTTTTAAGGTACCAGTAGGATAGAAACCATATCTAGACTTTTTAAGGTGTCAGCAGGACGAGCCACCATATCTAGACTTTTTAAGGAACCAGTAGGACAACAACCATATCTAGGCTTTTTTGGGTGCCAACAGTACTGCAACCATATCTGGACTCTTTTTTTTTTTTCCTTTTTAAAGAGAAGCAATTATTGGCTTTCGATTGAAATGTCTAAAAGATAATCTTTATTGATGATGGAATCCTCAAAGAAAACATTACTCATAATACTTCTTAAGGTCCATAGCGTTCCACATCCTAGGCACAGGAGTCCAGTCTGGCCTACTTAACGCATAAGACGTGGTCGTCTTAATTAAACTATATTGTATCCTTCCTAATCAATAGAACTCGCTTATCATTGGCAGCCAAAGACCCGTCTTAAAACCTAGTCTCCAAGTAGGAATGTACGTGGCTTTAAGCGACTCAAGCAGTAAGTTTGCTAGCCTCTCATTGCATGACGCTTATGCACACAAACTACCATTTCCTGCAGTTCGTCGCTTGTGTCTAGGTCTTTGGCTACGGCCAGATTTGCTTTCTAAGGAATTTTTGCTCATATGGTGGGCATCCCGATTTCTGTGGGGATGATGGCTTCCATCCCATACGTGAGGGTGAAAGGCGATATGCCAATTGGTTTTCGACTAGTTATTCTGTAGACCCATAAAACCCTTGGTAGTTCCTTTACCCATTTTCCTTTGACCAAATGCAGGCATTTTTTCAGAGTTGATAGGAAAGTCTTATTTGATGCTTCTACCTAGCCGTTGCTCTGTGGGTACCGTGGGGTCGAGTACAGGTTTTTGATTTTCAATTCGCTACAAAAATTCCTATATACCTGGCTATCAAATTGTGGCCCATTGTCGGTTACAATCGATTGGAGTATTCTAAACCTGCACACAATGTTCTTCCATACAAACTGAACAACCTCTTTATCTTTGATGGACGTGAAGGCTTCGGCTTCAGCTTCTATCCATTTGTTGAAATAGTCAGTGGCAACCAATAGTAGCTTCTTGTGAGCTGGGGCGGTAGGCAATGGCCCTACGATGTCCATACCCCACTGAGTGAAGGGTTAGGGGCTCAATATGATTGCTAGGGTCTCAGACCCGCACCTCGACACGAACCCGTCTCGCGCCGTCACACTTCCTGACATAGGCAACTGCATCTGCGTGCATGGTTGGCCAATAGTAGCCTTGGGTGTGGGCTCTGTGGGCTAACGTCCTGCTGCCTAGATGATCTCCACAACCCCATCATGGAGCCTTCCTAAAACATATCGGCTTCCGCCTGCGGAGTGAGGCACTTGTAAGGTAGGGGCCCATCCAGGACCGCTTATAGCCGACCGCTCACGAGGAGAATCGTCGACTGGTCTTGTGGGCCCCTACCGTTATCCAACAATTTCTTGAGCTCAAATAGCTGACTATCAGTCATCCAAGAAGGACACGTCTGCCTATTTCGCTTACCTGGGGCCAGTAGTAATCAACGACTCAAGCTGGTAGTAGACAGGCAAGAGCACCATTTCTTTTGTTGGTAGGGACGCAGCCATAGTTGCCAAAGTGTCTACCTTTTCATTTGAATCTCTCGAGACATGCTCTAGTCACCAAGCCACAAAGTTTCCTAATCGTAGGTGACCGCACTTACACATCGGGTCATGCACCGGCCCTTGCTTCATATTCTCCATTTACCTACCCTACCACCAATTCTAGAGTCGCTTTTTATGATTACTTTTCCAGATACAGACTGGGGGAGGTCAACCCGGCCATGATTGCTTCGTATTCCGACCGTTATTGAAATGGGAAATCCAAACGTACGGCCTATCACTTATAATTTCTCCGGTCGAGCTTTAAGTCAGTAGCCTCAAATCGAATTCGTCATTGAAGCACCATCCACATTCGTAGTCCAATGTCGCCCGTTCCATTTCGTATTGAGGAATTTCTCGCTAAGTCGCACAATACTTGCTCCCTTTAACTCCGTGCGAGGTTTATATCAATACCAAACTCACTCGGGCCCAATTGCCTACTGAGTCATTCATCCTGATAGGTCGGGCTCAGTATAGTGCTTCTTAGAGGGAGGTTGGTGAGTACAATGATAAGGTGCGCCTAGAAGTAGGGACAAAGTTTTTTAGCAGCTACCTTGAGAGCTAGTGCCGCCTGCTCAATACGGGTATATCAGGTTTCTACCTCGAACAAGGACTTGCTTACAAACAATATAGGCCTTTGCTTCTGATGTTCATCTTCTTTTAATAAAGCCACACTTAATAAACATCGTAAATAGCTGTGTAAAGATAGAGCTGCCTCACCCGCCCTCGAGGCTAGCCGCACTGGTGGTTCTGAGATATCGCTTGATTGCCATGAAGGCCCAAATAAGATTCTCTATATTCCAACCGGGTCTCGTTTCACCCCTTTAGAGTGGCAAGAATGGCTTCCAATCGACCAGAACGAGAGATGAATTGCCTTAGAGCCGCCAACCGGCCAGTCAATTGTTGCACTCCTTTTCTAGAAGTAGGAGTCTGAGATTCCATAATGGCCCTGAGTTGAATATGATTGGCCTCAATCCCCCTCTATGTCACCATAAAGCCCAAGAACTTACCTGAAATGACTCCGAACGCACACTCTGTGGATCGAAGCCATACCTGCTCAGGCACGCTAGCCAAAAGTTTCTAGCAGGTGCTTCATGATTCAGTGGCGTTTTTGGATTTGACGAGCATATCACTGAGCATAAACTTCCATGGTCTTGCCCATCGCTGGTTGAAATATCTTTTTTCACCAATCTCTCGAGCAGGTTGCTTCTACGTTTCTTCAAAACCAAAAGGCATCACATTGTAGCACATAGCTCGTGTGGTGTAATGAAGGTCGCTTTTCTCTGCGATCAAGTAGATGCATAGAATCCAAGGGTACAGGAGAAGGCATCCGTAAATGACAACATCCTATGCTCGGTCGAGGCATTAAATAACTGACTTATTCGACAGGTTAAGCTTTCATCTTTTCGCACGCTTCATCGAGGTTCGTGTAGTCCACATACTCCATTTCCACCGCCCTTCTTGGGACGACACCATAAGCTTGGCGTCTCATTCGTGATATTTTAATTCTCTCGATAAACTCGTTTCAAAAGATCGATACCGTTTATATAATCTGATGATGATCTAAGTGGAAACGCCTTATCTTCTGTCTAATAGGTTCGGCCGAGGCGATAATGCTCAATTTGTGAGAGGCCAGCGTCATGTCGATTCCAGCCATGTCTGAGTGACTCCAGGCGAATATGTCTGCATTTCCCAACAATACATGTTTTAGCTGCTCTTTCTTTTCGCTGGATAACAGAGTGCTGACATATATGAACTTCTCCGAATCTTCCAAATACTTATCGCCTCCGCAGAGGATCCACAACTAATGGATCATTTTCTTTCGCCCTAACCTGGGCGGCGAACTGTGGTTGCTACGCAGGAATGTGAGCCTCGAGGGGAAGACTATCTGAGCTCTTTTCCCCTTTCTGTTCCCGTATGGATAATTGGTAACATTGTCGTACAGCCAGCTAACTGCTTAAGAGGTCAACCTGCCCCGCATTGGTCAAATAACTAACTATCTGGTGATATGTTGAAGGGATGGCCTTCATCGAGTGCAACCAAGTCCAACCTGCTATGCAATTGTAAGGCCCCAGGTATTTGACGACTGAGAACAAAACCCACTGGGTGACTGGTCTTACTTGTATAGGAAGTGTAATGTCTCTCAGTGTCATGGTTGTTGCGTTGTTGAAACTAGAGAGGACTCGTTCGGCTGAGTTCAACATTCGTGAGGAAAGCTTCATCTGGTTAAAGGCGGGTAGTCAGAATAACCACGCCGCCAGATCTGCACTTCAAGACCCCTCGCATCAAAACCAATACAAAGGGTGAGCATGCGCATCATAATGGGGCACAATGACCTACCGAAGCCATCGAGAAAGGATATAGGGTCATCTATCGGCTTGGTCTCTTCCCAGCTACCCCCTATGTGGACATCGTTGAGCCTTAACCGTGGCTGCTCTCAGAAGCTTATTTTGTTCACACTTTGATTGGTACTGGTCGCCAAACGGTCCCCCCAGTATGTAGTTTATGGCCGACTGATTCAGATACAGTGCCACGCAATGTGACTCGCTTCACTATGCGATTCCGCCCCGCGATCAACTTCCCTAACATATCTTCTGAGATGCCCCACTTTAATTAGTCTTTCCACCATGAATTTTAGACTTCGGCACCTATTAGTCTCATGCATGTGATCTCTGTGATAATTGCATCATACGAACGGGTTTCTAAGAGAGGGTCCTGTTGGATTGGTGAGGGACATTTGAAATCTGGCAAGCCGCGAATGAGGGGTAGCAGCCTCTCGTATATGATGTTCAAGGAGGAATTACTGGCCCCTCTTTCTATGATTGATCTCTTGGATCCGTTCCGATTTTTCCATGACCTCCTCGGGCTTGTGCAACCTTCTTCCTCCGGGCCATCGCTCAAACGGTGCTTTGTGATCATGACATTTGAGTTGTCAGACCTGATGTTATCTTCCAACGTGCTGAATCTATCTCGCCCGCCTCAGATAATTCTTCATTATAATATGTCTAAAGACAGTGAGTGGAAGAAAGGGGTACATGGCACGAAGCTTCTCCTGAAGTTTTGAAGGACTGCTTCCATGCTATAAACCTCTACCTGTTAGACGGCTTGCCCGAACCTCCTCGTGAAGTCCCGTATAGTTTTCTCCTCCTGCTTTATAATAGTTTGCAAAGAGCTAATATTCCTGTTCTGCCGTACTAAACAAAGATACTGAGAGACAAATACAATCCAAAGCTCGTTGAACGAATTTATTAAATTACGGGGGAGCTTATGGAACCAGGCTAGCGCAAGCCCTTGGAGGCTGTACGGAAGACTTTGCACAAACAAATGGTCATTGCTCCGCATCTCGCAGTCATCACCGGGTCGTAATGGAGCATGATCATAAGGGCTGCTGTAATCCATCGAACATAGCAAAGGTTGGCATAATGAACCCTCGAGGTGGCTCATAATTGAGGATGTGTTACCTTAAGGAGAAGATATGTCGCCGACTTCGACCACTTCGCCATGTATGTAGAACACATGACCTATACCAAAGGCTCCGTACATCAGTACGGGCGGCATTACGCCCGTGGGTAATGCAAACGCATTCCCGAGCACTCCGTTTGGCTGGTTCTATCCTCGACCCATTTCTCTTCTCGCCCAGCGGAATGTGCCACTATCGACGCTGCACGTCGGGCGATGAGAGTCTCGCGCACCGCCCAAATACTTTTGCCGGGGAGAGGTCCGCGAGTCACTCGGGAGATAACCTATTGCCCATCGGGTATTTACGTTTGTCAAGGACGCACGGCCCTTTCCTTTATCATGCGCGATCGAGCGCCTTACTGTCGCTATCTTGCACATCTTTTCTCCAAGATCGCGGCCTTTTCTACCTAGGCCCGCGAACGATCGCTTTCACCGAATGTTCAGCAGTAATCCTACAATTCCTCAATTGCCTCGCCAAGCTCCTCATGTTTCTTCTCCATGTCTTGACTCCAATGAAGAAATTGATCTTCGGGGCAACAAGATCACCCGGTTGTTGATCATCGCGACCAGGTCAAACGAATTGGGATGTGAGTGAACCGCCGAAATGACATGGCGAGGTTTGGTCAGATAAATTGGCTGAGCTTAAGCCCTTACACGCGTCGATGAGACTTTTTGTTCAATTCCAGAGGCTCGACCTGCCTACCGGATCATCTAACCTCCGAGGCATCAACGGCGCGATGATAACTTGCAAAAGTGCGGGGTCCGACGCAAGTACCGGGCCGCTCCAAGATTAAGTCAACAAAAGGGTGGAGAAGAAAAAAAAGGGAGTTAGCCGCGAATCGTGAGTCAGATACCTTCCCCGTGAGTCTTTGTTTTATACTCGAATTCCTCCTTGATTTCAGAAATATAATCTCGTGATTTGGTGATAAAGGCTCTCTTTCCTTATCAATGACTGGGCTCTTCCTTATTAAAGACAATACTTTCGGTATACATGAGATTCGATATCGAGATCCGTATAAACATCCTACGCGTGATTTCCTTCCTAATATAATTATCCAACACACTTTCATGCAATAAAAGATCGGCCGGGTCGGTAAGACTTCGATCCCATACTGCATTTAAAACTCTCCGTCTAATTGGGCTCCCGTACGGTTTAATACGGCGGCTAACTCGGGTCGCTGCGAGCGGATGCGGGCTTCTGGGCAAGTGAGCCTTGTACCATTGCAGAGCGGTCCAGCTCGCACCTACAAGACTACAAAATTCACACTTAGAGCCACATAAATTTCGCCAGATGGACAGCGGCACATGTAGCCCTTATCAAATGGACTATATACCAAAATATACACTTAGATGTCTCGAAGGCAAGTTTCTGCTTGTTGTAAGGCTGAAGATAAGGAAAACAAGCACAACCAAAGATTTTGAGGAACTTATAATCTGAAGCTTCCCCAAACAGAGACTCAAAAGGAGATAGGTGCTGAAGGACAGGGGTGGGGAGGCGATTTATAAGAAAAACAGCTGAGACAAAAGCCTCCTACCAGAACTCAGCTAGATCCATATTTACGCAGCGGCAGCACCAGTTTCCATTATACTTCGATGTCTTCGTTCAACTTTTCCTTTGCCATGGCGGAGGGCATGGATGTCTAAAGGTAATTCCCATATCATATAGTAAGGGTTGAAGTTCACGCCGATATTCTCCTCCCTGGGTCAGTTTCGATTCGCCTCATGTCTCTAGAAACTAACTGCATCTCAATAAAAACTAACTCAGTTGCATACAACTAACTGGAGCGGGAATGTTATTGTCTGTAACTAACTCCTTTTCTGTATATAAAGATTGTGCTCTCTCTAATAAAAGTTAATTTTCCTGAACCTTCCTTCATTATAGCCATGTTCCTTCTCTGTTGCTTTTACCAGAGCTTGATCCAACTATGGCTTCTCTTCCTTCTTTTCCAATCTGTATTAATCTTTCCTACCGCCAAATCTTCCAATGGTGATTCCTTCTACAAGCAAATTCCTCTAACCATTTGCTTGATTAGCACCAATTATCTTTTCTGGAAATCTCAGATACTTCCCATTTGTTCGTGCACACACCTGGAAGGATTTCTCCTTGGCACTCGGCATAAACCAGAGGAATTCATCGCTTTCCACAACGCTACCCGTAATCCAGAACATTGTTCTTGGATACGGCTTGATCAAATTTTATGAGCTGGCTTTCCTCAATCACTAAAGATATGCTTGGCCATGTTATTCCCTGCAAATCATCTGCGGAGGTATGGAGTGTCCTTGAACAGATTTTCTCTACAAAATCCAAAGCAAAAGTTCTTCAGTTACGTTTTCTGTTACAAACAATAAAATAAAGGTTCTGGTTCAGTAGAAGATTGTGTTTTAAAAATGAAAAATACAGCAAATGAACTCATGGCTGCTGGTCAGTATATCTCAGACGATGAATTGATCCTCTATGTTCTTGGAGAACTTGGACCTGAATTTGAATCTGTTGTGGTCAATTTGACCACACGAGAATCTGTTACTCTTCAAGAGGTTCAATCTATGCTTCCGCAAATTCTGATGAGGTCTGAAAATCTTCATGTTCTTCAACACTGAGAGATCTCTCAGTCAATGCCACACTAACACAGAAACAAACACCCCACCAGCTTCGTGGCTATTCATCAGGTTCACAGAGAAGGAAGGGTCATGCCTCTAAAGTGGCCGAAGCCTCTCATCCCTCTAGAAATGTCAATAAACCGTTATGTCAAATATGTGGCAAAGCAGGCCATATTGCCTGTACTGCTTTCTATCGCTTTGATCCTGAGCCACAAATACATCAACCTCAAAAGACAATTCATTTTCCTTTGTTGGCTCCTCTGCACCAGAGTCCAGCTTCTCACGCATACCTCTGACTTCTTCCACCATCTAAATAGTGAAGCATGTGTCCAGAACTCTCAAGCATCTTTTGACTTCTCAGAACTGCTTGTCTGATGATGCTTGGTTCCTGGATAGTGGCTGTGGCGCCACACATCACGTTACTGCAGATAAAACATGAATTAATCAAAATCAAGTATTCTGAAATGTGTCACTGGCCGTGATGGATCACAACTCTATTTCTCATATTGGCAATGTTCATCTAAATTAAGCCTTAACCACTCTTCTTGCTCAAAAATATTTTACTAGTTCCCTCAATTATCAAAAATCTCATAAGTATTTCTAGATTCACCTTGGAAAATTATGTTATTGTGGAGTTGGATTCATCTTGCTGCTATGTCAAGGACAAACATACGAGGGCTGTTCTGCTTCAAGGCATGCTTAAGAATGGTCTCTATCAACTGACTCTTCCTTCTACTTCAGAATTTTCTTCTTCAGCTTTGACTTCCGGGCTCTCTCCTGAGCATCACTGTCATCATAACACCACTACAGTCTTATCTAACAACCAACAATTGGTTGCTACCAGGCATAGTCAGACGGGGCATCCCAATAGGAAATATTAAATAAAGTTCTTTCCAATTTACAGATTCACATTTCTTCAAGTTCTAACACACTGATTTGTGATGCTTGCCAATATAGCAAAATGCACCAACATTCTTTTCCTTCTGTTCCACTTCATACTACAGGAGCTAATCAACCACTAGATGTTGGGTCCTGCACCTCAGCTACAAAGGTTATAGATATTATGTGTCGTTCCTGGATGATTTCACCAGGTATATATGGATTTTTCCTCTCCGGCAAAAATCTGAAGCTGCATCTGTATTCTTCACTTCAACAAAATGGTAGAGAGGCAATTTCATGTGCAAATCAAATTCTCAACAAGTAGATTATGCAGTGGTACCAACAGTACGACACAAATCAAAAACACAAAATTCAGATGGAAAATGTAGATTGAAACCTCGAGAGCATGCTTGAAGCAATTGTAATGATACATCTTCTGGATAATGTCCTGAAGCTCTCGTTTACTAACCGTCCTTCCTTCTTGTACTCATTCATCAAGGACAGGAATCATGAAACTTTGAGATTGTTCAGTGGAGAAATCCTCTGGTAGAGTGGGGAAACCCCCCTGAATACCGAGGAATATCTGGTGTGGGCAGCTGTTGAGGAGAAGAATTGGCAAAAAAAAGCCTTTTACAAGTAAACCCAGAACGTAATCTAATCAAAGAAGGGCTCATCGGAAAAAAGAAGACGACGGATATGGGTTTAAGGATTTGAGCCTGTACGAGGGTTTAAGGTTTTGATATTTTATCAACCAGTGTGCCTGTCTGAGATCCTGCTTCTAAAATAATATACTATATAACATTTATGTTTTCATAAATAAAAACATTTTCATAATTCCATCAAACCAACTATCATTTTTTATCAAAGTTTGAGAATACTCAAATCTGTAGTGATACCAAATTTTAAACAAAACAAATGAAAATCAAAATAATGTTTAAATTGGGGCCAGAACAAGAATACCTCGCCTCACTCATGATCGAAAAATAGCTTTAAACTCAGCTTACGCTCAATCAATAATTACAGTATTAAAAATGTTTTGAAATTTTTTTAATCTATAATATCAATTTAAGAAAAAATTCAAGTGAAGAGATATTAATTTAAGCATTATTTTTATTTCTAACATATTTTAATAATTTTTTTTAAATAATCTAAATACGTCCAAAACTTAAATCTTTAACACCTGATCAACTACAAAAAAGAGGGTTTGTTCTGCCAATAGATTTTTGTGCCACAGCTTGAGGAGACAGTAAGCCATCTTTTATCCATTATATAGTAACTAGAGTACTTTGAGATCTCATTTTCTTTTAAGCTTTTCGTGGGAACCGTGTCTCGATTTGGGATATCCTTATGATGGAGGGATAGTGTGGAATGTGGGACCTTGTAAGATTATTTTATAGTTTGAAAGGCTATAGCGATATTTCTAGGGATGAAGTTTTCAGATTAAATTTTCTTCTCTAAATTGCCTTTGTTGAGAGACCAACCTCATTACATAACATTGTCCAATTTATTGATTGGGTGGGTGGTAACAAGGAATAGTTTGTAGACCTTTTCTTTTATTGATATTGTTTTTTGTAATCGGGTAAGGTTTTTTTTTCTTTGTACCTTTCAAGCAACCACTTTAGTGTCTTTTCTTTGATATATCTGATGACTGATCCAGATCTGATCCATTACTATGCATAAAGAAAATGAAGAAGGTTGTTCCTAAAACTAAACAAAGATGTATTTAATATGAGGCCCCATATGACTCATCCAAAGCTGACATCGATCCCATGTGGATGTGGGTCAGCATTCGCGGCCCTTCTTTTCATTTCTTATTCCCTCTTCCTCTGTTTGAAATTCTTTTAGCTTGGAGTCCTGACAGATAGGTTCACGGTTGTTCAATTACCCTTCATTCTTCTCACATACTTCTTCCATTAAGTTCAAACTTCAAAAAAATAAAAATAAAATGGATTGAATCCAAATATTATTATAAGTCTAAGAAATATTTAATTATTTTTATAGGAGGTTGTGCCACTTTTTCAAAGGCCAGATGGGTTAAAATTCTAAAGGAAGATGGAAAGGAGGACTAGGAGTTTCGGAGAGGGTGCATAAGTAGGAGGGGTGTAGAAGAAGGAAGCATTTGGGCACAGAGAGGGAGGGAGGGAGAGAGAGAGAGAGAGGATGGATGAAGAAATGAAGCAGAGTCCTGGAGGGAAGACGAAATCCCCTGCTCCATTTCTATTGAAGACTTACGATCTATTGGAAGGAGTTAGAGATAAAAGTATTGGGCAGAGAATTGTGTCTTGGAATGGAGAGGGAACAGGGTTTGTGGTATGGTCTCCTGATGAATTCTCAGAGATCATGTTGCCTAGATACTTCAAGCACAACAACTTCTCCAGCTTCATCCGCCAACTCAATACTTATGTCAGTACTCCTCTCATCTCCCCCAACTCCCTCCCTACAGGGATCTGTCATCTATATATTTGTTTTTATTTCTCTTTTTTCTTTCTCAAGAAGTTTCTCTCTCTACATTGCATGAGACTTTCTTCATTAAAAGGAGATCATGTTTTTCAGAACATTAAGGGCAATAAAGCAATGAGTACTAAACCTTGAGGGCGAGGGCGAGGGGGAGGGGGAGGGGTATCTCGGTTGGTCCGACCTTGGTTTATTGATCAATAAGGTCATCAATTCGAAACCCATAAGATTCATTAAAAATTTTATTTAGTCATTAATTTTAAGGTCTTGTGAGATTATTCTAGGTTTCTTCAAACGGTCAAGACATCCATAATTATCAAATAAACAAATAAATAAAGCAATGAGCTTTTGCTCTTGCTTTTCTCTTCTGCAGTTTGAAGGGTGTTTCTTGGGATGGATGATAATGGGGGATTTAGAGTTTGATTCAACACTAGCCGCCTATTGAATCTGATTAGTCAAAATGAGACATTTTTCTTTCCTTTAGTCTAAATAAGAAATTATAATTCCGAGGTCAATAAAATGATGTCTATATATTTCTTTTCTCTCCCTAATTTTTCTTTTTGAGGTGATTCATAGTCAAAATAATCACGCTTTACTGTCCTGTACGCAAGTAGGCAAAACAAGCGTCCCACTCATGTGATATTCTTTGCCTAAGATTCCAGGAACACCCGGTCCCCCATTTGCCAAAACACATTTTTAGTTGAAAAGCCATCTGCTTTGAGCCCCTTAGTCATTTATTACAAATTAGGCCTTTGCGGTCTAAATATGTGTTTACACAACTAAAAACCCTAAGCTTGACAAACCTAAGAGCATCGACTCTTATATCATTTATAACTATCCGCACCAAATCTTTGAGTCAAAGGGATCCTTAGTACTTTAAAATGCATCTACTAGGATAAAAAGGAACTCTTATTTATACATTTTCAGAAACTCTCCTCCTATCTGATATATCCAATATGGAATGTGACACAATCAGCGTAAATATTATTAATTACTAACTGAGTTTGATTCTTTTTCCAAGCAGGGATTCAAGAAGATAGCTTCCAAGAGATGGGAATTCCAGCATGACAAGTTCCAGAGGGGGTGCAGGGACATGCTTGCAGAGATAACCAGGAAGAAGTGTGAGCCCAGCATTTTCCCTCCATTCCTGAAGGCTTCTAAAGACAGTAGAGGAGATTCTGCAGACAAGAAAAGTGATTGCTTATCACTAATGGAGGAAAATGAGAGCCATGATAAATTTGATCTGCAAATGCAGACATATCCCAGCTCAAAGCTTTGAAATGAAGCTGATGGATTGTCTTAACGTCTCAACTAGCGGGCACCACTACCATCCCCACAACAAAATTAGGAGGCTTTTCTAATTTCTAGACTTTTAGTTGTGAAATTAAGGATTGATACTAGTTCCATGTAATGGACTTGACATGAAATCAACTATATGCACAAATAGTGTTTATATGTGCACATGAAATCAACATGAAATCAAATGTGTGTATTAATAAGAGTATGATATGCACATTGAGCTTTTTTTTTTTTTTTTGACATCTACTATATGACATTACAGCATTGTAGTATTTTATTATCATGGAAATTTGAACCTATGTCTCATCCGACTCTTAACCATCAAGTCGGACTTCATTGGCTATGCACATTAAGTTTACATATTGTAAATTTAGATTTTTAGAAAAATGGTAAGTCGACGTTGGTTTAGCTGGAGATCTTATTACCTCTACAATTTGTGTGTTTATTTGGGTTTCTTGGTATATTTCCCCTTAATTTGGCATTGATATGCATATTGTGATATTCCATATGAGATGGTGGAAAAGGTTCGTAACTTTTTATAAGTATGAGTTTTTTTTTTTTTACTTTGTAATTAAGTTATAAAGCTATAAGGGTCTATTTGGATCCAAAGTTGAATAAATGTTAGTATAAGGGAAATAGTTGAGTTTATTTTATTATTTTTTATGAAAAAAATACGGAAAACCATGCTATGGGTCTCAATTTGGGATTATTTGAAAAATGAGGCCCAAAAAATTTTATTTGAAGCAAAGTCCAGCTTTTCAAGAACAATTTGATAAAAAAATATTTAATATTTGATAAAGAAGTCTTCATATGACCTACACGTGCAGAAGCCTTTGAAGATTCTCAAATCACCTTTTTCATTTCTCAAATAAATAAAAAGCCTAAATTGAAAATCAAAAACCCTAAGAGACCGTATGGTTGAAGTTTCTCTCCATAAAAATCATATTCATCAAGAGCAAATTTTGACAAAATCAAAAGAGGAGTTCCGACCGACAAATAATCGGCCAAAACATTTTCACGGTTAGTTTAATGACTTTAAAACCTCTCTCTCTCCTTCCTATTCTAAAAAAAGAGAGGAACATCGAATTATTTGATACTAGAAGTGGATTACGCTTGATTTGCTTACATTTCAAGGTCTCAACTCAAATATTGAATCTTTTGTTATGCCATACATGGTGATTATGATGAAAATTGTTTATTGTTTGTGTTTCTCATTTTTTGCAAACCCCTTTCTAGCTATTGATGTTTTTTGGTCGGAAAAACATTTTGTTTGAAAATTGATGTTTCATTTTATTATATGCTCAAGCACTTTTCTGGGCGCTACTTAAGCTCTTCAAATCTTAGAACTTAGATACAAGGTACAAGCTATGTAAACATTGATTACAAGCATGTTGTATGCTGGGTACAACTCAAATACAAATTAGGTACAACATATGTGGAAAGTATGTAAATTGGTTTTCCCTTTTGGTTTGTGTACAAATGCTTGAATATCTATGTTTATTTTTTAATAATGGTAATAATTTTGATAAGGTGTTGGGGAATTGAGGTGTTAGACAATTGTTGTGGCACCTAAGAGGAAGTCGTCGTCATCTCATCAACGAGGCAAACGACCTTTTGATTCTAATGAACTTGCGGGGAAACGAAATGCTCAATTTGACAGTGACCTATTCAGTTCACGAAGTATGTATGAGATGTACAAGAGTTACTTCTTTAATATGATAATTCTTCCTTGTATAGACATATATTTTGTTTAGCACAATCAATCTAAATTTGGAGAATATTATATTTAGTTGAGGTGGTTACCAATTATGCCATTGAAGGATCCAATTTATCCTAAATTAGTTCGGGCATTCTATTATAATGTTTTACTTCATGTAGAAGGACCAATCACTATTAGTAGTGCACTGAGAGGAGTAGATATAATGCTTAATGAACAGAAGATGTACCAACTTTTGGTGATGAGACAGGTTTGACTTCCTAATTTGAGCAGCTACACTTGAGGATTGATCGATTTGAGAATAGAGTATCCTCATATGTTGGAGAACTATCCAATCCAATCAACTAATTGTTCGTCGCATCTCAAGCCAATTGCCTTTAGTTCGCTTCTATTTTTCCTCCACACTACTCATAGTTTGAGTTGCTCTCGAAGAGTTCTCAATTAGAAGATCATTTTACAATTTTTTGAGTATGGCATTACATGTGATGTAGGACTTGTTAGTGTTATTTGTATATGCCAATTTTGTGTAAGATGGTTGGAGCCATAGGATATTTTGTATTACGATTAACCATTACTATAGTGGACTAATTAATATACGAACTAGAATTATATTTCTTGCGTATTTCTATATTTCGAGTAACAATTTGAAATGTATGTCTGACATAAATAAATTATGCTAAGACAGGTTTCATTCACATAAGGTAGTTGGACAGTTGAAGAGTATATGCTCGACTTGTAACACCCCGAAATATACCTTAGCAGTTTTCGGACATGTTAGGGTGTAATAAAAGCTAAATTGAATTTTGAAAATTAAAAAGAGAGACTTTGAATTAATACTAAAATCAAGGGAAATTTTTTTTTTTTTTTTTTTTTTTTTTTTTTTTTTTTTTAAAGCAAAAAAGTGGTAATTCACCACTTGAGGACCCAAATGTCATAATATAAGAAGAACATATATCCAAGAGAAATTAAGATAAATTAATGTGTAAATAGAAAAAGAAGAAGGATTTAGAATGCAAATAAGATAAACTTAAAAGTTAAGAATAGCAAATTGCCGAATGGCTCAGGAAGCCTGTAAATTCTCTAGATCTCTGATGACAAACAGATCAGCACAAGAATTTGTCTCTCGAATGAATGACCCGTGCAAGCTTTCACACAAATTCGACCGTTGGAATATTTTACGATTTTCCGGGTGATAAGTCGCTACCGACTGCGACGGTATTTTTACGAAAAATCTCTAAGTCGTGAAATGGCGAAAATAATCATTTAAAATAAAAGAACTCGAAAAGAAATAAAATTTTGTGGTAAAACTAATCTAATGAAATAATATGGATCGAAATAGAATAATAATAATAATAATAATAATAATAATAATAAAATAAGAATAAAAAAATATAAAAACATAAAAATAGCAAAAGAAAAGGGGAGGCTCGTAGAGAGAGAGATATGAGCTTTGATTTATTTTTTTTCTTCTTTCGCTTCTCTCTTCGATATACGGAATTTCGACCGTCGAAGTCGCTTCGGGCTAAAGAACGAAAAGTTCATCTACTGACGAGCTACACGTGGAGAACCAAAACACGGATTTCGGGCCGAGATTTCGAAGTAAAAGTTCGAAAAACTTATGTTTCTGCTTTTCAAATCTAATACCTGCTTCCGACTGGCCGTAATTGGTCGGACCAAGAGTTAAAGTTGCTCTACGGAACGAGAGCTACACGTGGATACCGAAATCACGAGATTTCGCTAAGGTTTGGATTTTCACATGAATATTACTATGAATAAAGTAACATAAATGAATGTCGAATACGTAGAACGAATAAGTATAAGGAATAGTGAACACGTAAAGGAATAGATGCATATGGTAGAAATATAGGAATTAGTATGAACCAAGTAAGGAACTCGCTTTTGATTAGAATAGAATTTGCTTGTAATTACAATGGTTAAGAATATGTAGGGAAATCAAATACCAAACCCTGTATTGATGAAATTGCTAGAAGAACCTCATTTATTATAATGAATGTTTGTTAGTTTTATGTTAAATTTGTTGTGTTTGGGTTTGGGTTGATTGATTGTGCTCCTCGATTGAGGAATATTTGCATATGAAATATTTGGTTTTAAGGGAGATGATGCCCAAATTTCTTTCAAACCCATGTTTTTGTTTTTTTGTCATAACTCTTGGTCATCATTCATCCGACCAGCTTATTCAAATTTAGGTAACCAGACCATAGAGAACATATCTCCTCGAATAGTATATCCACCCGAACCCTTAGGCTCGTGAATTAATCCAGTGGAGCAAAGACGCATGGTGTGCAAGAGTCTCTGGTGGCACTGTTCCTTCAAGCAGATTTTCTAGTTGTGTCCTCCAACTTCGGACGGCTATAACTTCTTCGTCCAAAGTCCGTTTTGGGTGTTTTTGGACTCTATGGAAAGCCCTTTGAGTCTAGAATCCATCCATATATAGCTTAATGCAACTTGAACTCAGATTATCTCCAAAAATGACAGAAAACAGTAGGCCCCCTGGGCGCTGGTTCAGTTGACCTGGATTTTCTGATTAAAACTCCCCAACTTCTGGATCTATCATAACTTCTTCTGTCCGAAGTCCTTTGGGTGTTCTTGGACTTTATGGAAATCCTTGAGTCTATAATCCATCCATATATAGTTGATACACCTTGATTATAATAAGTCCTGAAAACGACAAAAACTCCGTGGTTGTTGCTACCGCTATACTGCCAGTGCTGTTGATTTCTCTTTCACGGCTTATGCATTTGCATAACTCCTTCGTTAGGGACTGCAAAGAGCCTTTGACTTCTATGGAAAGCTCATTGAGTTTAGAATCAACCATATACATGAATGCAATTAAGTCTAAGACCTGTCTGAAAATTGAATCTGTTATACCAAGTGTACTAATCGCTTACTAAAGTCAATTGGAAATACAGCGATAAGAAAAGAGATAGATATGAACAAGAAATAGCAAATATACGTAGATTTGATATGCAGAGGAGAGAAGTAAAGAATAAAATGATAAGCCTGTAGAACACGATAATTGTATGAATGCCTAAGACCGAATATCGAACGACAAGACATATATGATCAAGGTTTCTAAGATTCCCGTTAGTGCTACGACGCTCTATTACGCGGGCAGGCACGTATACATGACCGCGACTTCACTCCCTAGTGTTTCGACACTTCTATTACGTAAGGCATCGCCCCTGTTCCGTACCATACCATACCTTCTGCTATATTGTACCGAAGTCTCATGCATTTTATCTCCACCAAGCAAGCGAATGTCATATGTGTGTATCTCGAAAAAGAAAAGATAAAAGTTAAATAGCCTGGACATGAAGGGTATCAAAGAAGAAGTCTCTGCTTCAGACACCTAATGGGAGATAGGATGCTTTGATAAAGAGAACAAGAAAAAATGTACAAGTATAGAAACGATGCGATAGTCATAAAGATACGATACCGACAAAGATACGAAGATATAAGTTAACAAGATATAAGATGTTACAAGTAGATGACATGATATGAATATAAGAGTATATGATATGAATATATACTGTCACATAAACGAATAGATGGAACATGATAGGAACACATGCATGAGTAAAAGCATACATGATAGGAACAGAAAGTACATGAATAGCTAACCATGATAGAAAACGCATAAAGGATGTGATGTATAAACGATATAAAGGATATGAATAGATAAAGATATATATGAAATGTATGAATACAAGAGTCGAGATAGACGATTCGCGATATATGATAGGATTACATATAAGGATATGAAGACAAAACTAAAATGATAGAAAAGATATAACATACGTATTGTAAAGAAATATGAGAACAACAATACTTAAGCTAAGAAATATGTAAAGGTATTACAAACGAAATAAGGAGGTATATCCATCAAGATACATGATAACAATAGTTATTCATGACAGACAAAAATTAAAATGTAATAAATACACATGCATTGTCCGCTTGTAACCCTGCAGTGGATGATGGGCATGCCTATTGGGTGTCAGTCCGCAAAGATACCGATCGCTTGGCCCCGTTTGGGTCATTACGCCTTCTGCCCTTATAGATGGTCATTGTCTCGCATAATGATAACAGTGCCTTCGGGCCCTTATAGTTTCCTTTATCCACTTCTAAGGTTTATGCAGACATGAAACATAAAACAAATTATTTGCATATGACATGTGAAAAGATATGATATGATTTGAGAAGCATAGCACCATATGTGATGATAAGTTTTGTAACATGAGATTATACGACGGATACTTATTATATAAAATGTATAAGAATGTAAAATGATCCAAAGTTAATATGAATATGCGATATGGAAAGTACAAAGTAGGCAAGCATACCTAAAAGTATATGAACAAGTACAAGATATGAAAGAGAGCATATTAAAAGATAACAGAAAACAATATATGGTAAATAGTATGAACAAAGACATGAATACAATATATGATAACAAAAAAGATATGATAACAGACATGAAAATAGAATATAACAACCGGTATAGTATATAATCATGAAAGTAATATATATACTAATAATATACATACAGTAATAGGATATGTAATATGAACCATTAGAAAGATAATAGATCAAATGATAAGTACTAGAATAATAAATAAATGATATGAAATGTTATATGTCAAACGTCACACACAGAAGTGTACATTATATGAAATGATAAGATATGTGTATTTGTTGAGACGATCATAAATATTATCGTCCTCAGATATGTTTCCCACTAAGCGTAAAGCTTAGCACGGGTTTTTAATCCATGTAGGTACAGCAGAAGACAAGGATAGATGATAGGATATCCTACACTAGCAGCCAACTCGTAGATAGGTGCTCACCCGCATCGCCTCGCAATTTATTTTTAACAGGTATAAACTTTTTTATATTGAGAAGTAATGGGACTCAGTGTATAGAACATGAATACCACTATGGTGGTATGTATAATGTATATGTAAAAGATTTTTTTTTTGTTATTACATAAATTGTGCATATGAATGAGAAAACAGGTACATGTGTCAACTCTGAGAAAGAAAAGGTTGAAAAGTCTCAGTCCCGAAGTGTGACACCCTCGCTTGACACCCCATCGGGTACCGGGTTGGGGCGTCACATGACTGGTCAACCTATGGTATAAAACATGTAAATTGACATAGGGGTATGTCAACCAATTGAGTATTGTTTACTCGATCGATCAACCTATTGCATGAAACAAATAACTTGACAAATGAGTTGGTCAACCGATCAAGTAGTTATGCTTGATTGGTCTACTTATTATCACTATGTGCATTGAATTGACAAGCAGAGATCCTTAACCTGGGCTGACCTATCATATTGTTGTCGTTCAACCGGTCTGAGTGTCTACCTAATAAATTAGTGACAATCATCGATCGATCAACCGCTACATATGTGTCAGTTGATTGCTTATGTGAAATTTGAGAGTTATTTTACTTTCTTTTTTTTATTTAACTTGATATTACTTGATAGACTAGTATGGTATTCTAAAAAATAGAACACAATTGATTCTACATAAGATGATAAACGAACAAGATAACATCATCTTCTATTTACAAAAAAAAAATAGTTACAAGTTTTGTCTGGTTATATAACAAGTTATATGATTGCAACACTAGTTATATAAAAATATAACTACATTATATGATATATGTAGTCATCCTTGTTTCAACAATTTAAGTTTAGCCTATGTTACACAAATGAACATTATATGAGAAACAATCAATATAACACCATCTTCTATTTACAAAAAAAAAACTAGTTACAACTGGAATCATCTCTGTTTCAACAATTCAAGTTTAGTGTGACTTTACAAAAAATCAGCCAAAACATCCCAAATTCATAACAATACAAACTATTTCATTTGCTTAATACATTGTGGTATGAATGAGGATTTATAAGTTGCAGTCCTTATCACTATTCGCTTTCCTATCCGCTTATATTATCCCTCGATAGGAACTTTGATTGCAACACCCTCATTTGATGGTTCACCAACCATATTTACATTTTCATTTATTTCCATGGGTGTCACATGAGGGGATAAATGGCTCTAACTAGGCATTTCCATTCACATCAACAACCTCCATCACCTCTATGAGAATTATGTCGATAATCACATTAGTAGTCATATAAGGGGTATTTGCACATGGAAGTGTGGTAGCAAATGTAAGGTGTGGCAAAGAACAAGAATTCCCTTATTGAACTTTAAAAATTGCATTAAAATTGCAGATTCAGGCTAATCTTATTAGTATAATAAGATTTTGCTAGCAGCATCTCTGAAATACCCTATATAACACCATCCAAATCATAAATACATTTATGAAATATATGACATAATAAAAATTGCATTGATAACAGTAACCTAATAACTTGCTCAACCCATTTGTACCTGATGTCTAAATTAGTTGTACCGAGAGTATATATGTGTTGTACCCACGGTTAACAAGACTTGTACCTAACTTTACCAGTGTTCTGTGCTTATGTATTTTGTACCTAATGTTTATCAATGTTGTACCTAGGGCATAATATAGTTGTGCACAAGGTTTACATAAACTGTACCTAGGTTAAGTCGTTTTCTATGCTTATTCACTAAAACCTTAAGGCATACAGTGGCTTATACCCATTGTGAAATTAGGTAATACCCATTACTTACATATATCCTACGTACTAGTTCCCATTTTCTCCAAGGTTTACAAATCTACTATCGTCGTTATTCATAAATAACATTAATTAAAAAAAAAACACAAAACAAACAACCCCTTAAATGAAGACGAATAAAGAGGAAGATGAATAGCATTTATTCAAATATTTCAATAGAAGGAAAGATGAAAATACATACCAGATCAACCTTAGAGAATGAAAAGAGATGTTGTAGATGCTACCTTTATGATTCAAATGGTTGAATAACATTAATTAAAAAAACACAAAATAAACAGCCCCATAAATGAAGACGAATAAAAGGGAAGATGAATCACATGTATTCAAAGATTTCAATAGAGGTGAATAACAAAATACATACTAGATTAGCCTTAGAGAATGAAAAGAGATGTTGCAAATGCTGCCTTCAAGTTTAGATGGTTAAATAACATTAATTAAAAAAAAAACACAAAACAAACAAATTTCCCTTAATGAAGACGAATAAAAGGCAAGATGAATTACATTTATTAAAAAATTTCAATGGAAGGGAAAATGAAAATACATACTAGATCAGCCTTAGAGAATGAAAAGAGATGTTGCAAATGCTACCTTCAAGATTTAGATGATTAAATAACATTAATTAAAAAAAACATACAAAACAAACAACCCTTAAATGAAGATGAATAAAGGGGAAGATGAATAAAGGGGAAGATGAATCACATTTATTCAAAGATTTCAATAGAGGGGAAGATGAAAATACATACTAGATCAACCTTAGAAACTGAAAAAGAAATGTTGCAGATGTTGCCTTCAAGATTCAAATGGTTGCACCATCACCCTTCTTGCTTTGTCAAATCTTCAATTTTTTTTCTCGTACGACCCTCTCTTCTTATCCCAAGCATCTATGGAGGAAAAATGATTCAACGAGACGAAGGATTTTTACGATTTCCTTTCCTCTTCTCGTCTCAAGCATCTAAGAAGGGAAATAATTCAAAGAGACAAAGGGTTTTTTTAGGATTTTTAGGTAAATGGTTCATTTAGGGCTTTTTTTTATTTGGGTATGAAAATTGTGTTTTGGGCAATGTTTTAAAAACCGAACCGGTAACTTAACCGGAAAAGTTATCGGTTCACGGTTCACTGGTCGGACCAGTGGTCAAACCGCGGTTGAACCGGTGACATAATAAATATATTATTTTTATTTTATTTTATTTAAAATATATAATTCATAATATTTAAGATATTATTTTTTATTTTTATATAAATAAAGTATTTTAAAATTTATTTTAAAATATGTATAATGTTTAAATATGAAAACATATTAAAAAATTGAATAAACTTATTTATATAAATATATACTTAATATAGTAGTAATATATAATTTGTTAATATTTAAAATAATCACAACGACAAAGACAGCCAGAAAAGTGGTTCTTTGTAACTTCCCTTCCTACGTTCAAATCCATGTTCTCGCAAAGAAAACGACGCCGCCAGACCAAAACAAAAAAATTTATGGAGCCAATGTGTTTGTCAATAAACCGGCTCTGGGCTCATCCGATTCAACGGCTCGACTGGCCGACCATCCGGTTCACTGATTACCCGACCACCAAAAACGGTTTTTTGCATTGAATCGGACTAATTTTGTGGTCGATCGACGATCCAACTGGTTTTCAAAACATTGATTTTGGGAATCTTCAGTGACTATTGCACCTTTATCAAATAGTTTTTGAAAATCTAGACTGAGCCTCAAATAAGATTTTTTAGGACTCATTTATCAAAAATTTACATATTAAGAACCACAGCATAGTTTTCTCAAAAAAAATAAGTTTTTTCAAATTACTTTTTAAGATGCTCATGGATTTGTGTCTTCATTATTTCATCGACAAGACTTTTTCAGCCAACCTCGAGTCATGAACGGAACTACAATATAGAAGAATGGTTTCTTCGTCAAAGTACCAGGGTCTTGATCCTTTTGTTTTCATGGAGAAACCAAAATTCAAGGGAAAATAAGAGAGATGACTTACTATTTAATTAGAAAGAAGAGAAGAATACAATTTGATCTTCTTCTTTCAAAGAGGTTTAATATTCTTTGTTCTTTTCTACGAGAAGGAAAGGAAGGAGAAGTAGAGAATCTTTTCTCACACAATTCCAAGGATATTTATATATTAGGTTAACCCCACTTGGGCTTCAACCCCTAACTCAAGATTTTTATTTATTTTCTAAATACAATATTTATAAAAATACAAATTTGCCGAGATTTATGACTATCAAATTAAACTATATTTTTATTAGAATATAATGGTAAATATAGTAAATATGATAAATCATAATTCAAAATTATCAATTTGAATCTTATGAACCATGATAAATTTAAATTTAATGTTAAAAAACGATGTTTTAAAAAATCAAACCTAATCGACTGATTTGATCAACTAAATCGTCAATCAACAGTCTTTTTAGTCCGATTCCAATTAGTTGACCTTCGCTGTAGGCGTTAACTTTTATTCAATCCTTTACTTTGATTTTTTAAAATATTGTTAAAAATTGAAATGAAACCCTAAAGTAAGTGCTTAAGAGGTGTCATCATGCATAGCTTTGCCCAGTAGAAATTTCAGCAATTTAAAATCCTCAGACGCGCAAGAAATAAGGATTACAGGTGATTGAATCTGTAATAACGATTTAGCATATTATAAGCCCAAGAGTATTTTCTTAATTTAAAAAAAAATTGATTAAGAATTGAATTGCCAGAAGTGGAAAAGCTTTACTTGAAAAATGGGCTTATTAGCAACAGTTAAGCCCAAGTTTTTAATGTCCATTTCTCAAACCTTAAACCCTGCACAAATCAAACGCGAGTAGGAAAGAAGGCTCCACTCCCTTCTCAAACTCACAACACAGCTCAGTTCTGCTAAACCCTAAACCCTCTCATGGACTCTAGATTCTTCTCCCTCTGAATCATTGGGCTCTCTTAAGGGAATCAAAGCAACTGTTCCCAGAATCCTTTAGTTCGAAAAATTCCCATTTCGAATCGGACTTACTACACCAGCAGATCCGGGAAGCTCAGCTTGTACAACAAGATCAGTCCTCTCGGAAACCCTAACACAAGCGTCGTCCCGGAGCTCGATAACTGGGTCCTGAATGGGAACAAGGTTCGAGTGGCTGAGCTCCAACGCATCATCCACGATCTACGCAAGCGCAAGAGGTTCACTCAGGCCCTAGAGGTTCGCCATTTTCTCTCTCGGCTGTTTGTTTTCCAGGAACCTTTTCATTAGAAAAAAAAAAGTAGTGGTGAATGTGCGCATGCATGTATTTCTTTCTTTTTCTCTTTGCGAAGTTAAAGGAAGAAACTCGATTTATTTCAAAACCATGCTTAACATTCTGAATTGAAGATGATTCTTGATGTTGAAGCACTTGAAGGATTAGCCTTAGGCACAGAATGTAGGGTGCTTTTTAGGGAAATTTGAAACCACTGAATTGTGTTGATTTGCATATCTACCAGAACCCAATTCTATAACAAAAGCTATTTGAATTCCAGCAATCTAGCACCATTCTCCTAAAGGGAAACAATTTAGTAAATGTCAGATAAGAATGCTCTTTGCCTCCTCTATGAGGATATAATCTCATGGTCAATGGTAGAAGTGTGAGCAGTGTATCCATTAAACATATTTTTTGGATTGGAAGGCTCTCTGGTTAATTTATCATGTAGTGATGCTTTTTGGGTGCAGGTCTCTGAGTGGATGAACAAAAGACATGTGTGTTACTTTTCATCTACGGAACATACTGTACGGGTGGATCTGATCAGTGGGTTCGTGGTTTCTTTCTGCAGAAATCTATTTCAGCAATTTGCAGAACTATGGTCAAACTAATCTAGACATATAGTTGCCCTCCTAAGCTGCTATGTCCGACAGCGCCAAACTATTAAAGTCCCTCTCCCACTTGCGAAAATAGAGAGATCGGCTTTTGCATCATCACCTCTCATATAATGATATGATGTGCCTCTACATAATGTTGGCCAGTATGAGAAGGTCCCTGATGTGCTAGCTGAGATGAAGCAGAGCAAATGTGTATACCCGACAACTTCAGCTACAGAATCTGCATTAATTCTTATGGTGCAGTGTCTGATAACGAGGAGTGGAAAAGAGTTTGAAAGAAATGGAGAAGGCAACCTCACTTTATTTCTATGGACTGGAACACCTATGCTGTTGCAGCCAATTTCTATATAAAAGCAGGGCTGTCCAGATAAGGCAATTGAAGCCTGAAGGAAATCAGAGGCTAGATAAAAGAAATGGGCTTGGTTGCCAACCATCTGATCTCACTCTATGCAAGTATGGGGGAATAAAAGCTGAGGTTTTGGGAGTGTGGGCATAGAAGAGTCTTGTAGAAGCATATAAACCGGGACCACTGCCATACTGGAATCCACAGTAAAGCTTGGTGAGCTTGAAGAAGCTGAGAAAGTGATCAAGGAGTGGGAGTCATCTGACAACTGTTATGATTTGAGTGCAAGCAGTGTGTGGTTATTCTGAAAGGGTTTATTTTAAGCTTCGCAATGTGAAGAACTGATGGAGAAGAGAAGCTAACAACCCCAAACAATTAAATAATGGCACTGCTGGGCATATGGATAAGGGGAGATGGAGAAAGCTGTGGAATGCGCCAGAGCAGCTATCTTGCATGAACAATAAAGGATGGAAGCCCAATGGTAGGGTAATCGGAGGCATATTGAGTTGGCTTGGCGAGAAGAAGGGCCGCGGGGAAGAAACAGAGGCTTTGTGGAGTCACTGAGGAGCTGTTATCCCAATGAACAGACAGATGTATCACACCTTGATCATGGCAAATATCAGAGCTGGTAAAGAAGTGGATGAGCTTTTGGCCAGAATGAAAGCTGATAAAATAGATGAAGATGCAGAAACCAAGAAGATCCTTCTTGGTACAAGGAAGAACAAAAATTAACAAACCCATATTCTGTATTACTTCAGTTCCATTCCATTGAACTATGATGCATGATTTTCTTGCCTCATTCAGGGCCGTGGTTTCGTGCTGATTAGGGTGAACGTGCTACAAATTGCATTGTGGCATGGCGTTCTATTTTCTACCTTCATAAATTAATCAAGAAAAAATTCCTTGTAATTTTTACTTATGATAGTCGGTTTGCCTGAAATCCTTCAAAAGCTTGATCCGTTTGGAAACTCCCTTATTTTCCTATTTTTCTTTTGTTACCACCACTATGTCTCCCAGAAATAAAGTTAAAAGAAAAAAAAATGAAAATTTTCATCTATTTGTGAATACGATGCCATGTATTTTCCACGTGGCATTTCTAAAAATAAAGAATAATATTATTAAACCGTTATTTGTTTATTTTATTTTTATTAAAACGAAGTAAATATGTGGATGAGGATATTTTAAATGAATAATCGAGTTGCATCCAAACTGGCCTAGATATCACGGGTGTCCCAATTGGAATCTAACTGGACCCCTCCACTGTCCGACCTTTTTAGTTGTATTTTAGAAAATTACGTAATTAATTAAAAAAAAAAACTTAAATCATTTAAAAGTTTAAAACAAATCATATTTATCGGGTACTTTTAGTCATGACAAGGCAAAACAGGGCTAGAGAGGTCTCCGGTTCAACCATCAATGAGCACAGTTACCAGCTCTCATAACTATGTTTAGCTCTTCGGTTCAAATACTAAATCAAAATAAGAGAAGTTTACGACTTTTAGGCGAAATAATGCATCTGGAAAAAAATAAATACAGGATTAATTTGCATATCAAACTAATCAAGTGATCACGTAATATCATTGTGCAGCAATAGTAATTGGATTTCTTACGAAAGTCGTTAATCATGCTTGACGATTGCGATTAAAAATCACTAGCAGAGCAGCGACAATTTGATAAATTAATCTAAATTTAACAAAAGCGAGCAATTGGAGCTATATAATTCGCGCATTTGAGTTTCTTCTCCTTCGCTTTCTGCTCCTTTGGGGTTCTCCTCCCCTCTCCTCTCACTCTCTCCTCTGCTCTGTCCAGGATCCTCCCTCTCTCAGGTTTGTTTGAGATCTCATAAGCTGCTCCTGCGGTGTTGAAGACTTGAGTGGTATGCTTTCCTCTTTCCGCATTCCCTTTCATTTATTAATTTATTTAGATATATATTTTTTTCTCTTGTTTTATGTACTAAATGGGAAGTATTTGCGTCGTTTACCATCTTGATTTCACTTTCCATTTTGTTTGCATTGGTGGGGTGATGTTAGCCTTGTATTATAGTTCAGGTTGAATTCAATTTTGTGCATGTTGGTTGTAGTTTTGGATAGTTTGGCGGTGGATTGTCCCTGTTGGTTGCGATAAATGGTTGAGAGAGGTGCCAGAGTTTTTATTATGAGGGAGGAGCAGTTTACTGCCGAATTTTATGTTTATTTTAATTTTAATTTCTTTCAGTATGTTGTATGTGGGCAATAAAATCAATTCTCTGTAATTTGAATATAATTCATACCTTTTGTGGCCGATGGATTGGGAGTAGGTATGGCCGATTAGGTTGCCTCTGAAATGATTTAGGGAAGTTGGTTTTGCCAAATTGGTGGAGTGTTTGAGGCGGGTTTCAAGTGTGTTTGAGCTCATAAATATTTACCAGGATTCATATTTACTCTTACAATGATGAGTCTTTTATTTATTTATTTATTTATCTGTGGTGTTTGTGAGATGATATATGTGATGGTGGTTGCCTTTATCTGGAGTGAATGATGGTTGTGCTCTTTCACGGTCCACGAGAAATGATTGAGTTTGTTTTTTTGTTATGCTTTACATTTGCCTTTTTTAGTGTGAGTTCTGATCAAGTGTTTTCATATGTTTCTTGTTTATGGCTTTTGGACTTGGGCAAAAAGCGTATTTCAATCCTCTTAATTCTTAAGTGATTTTAGAAATTTGTTATGATTTTCTTCCTTCTTTTATGGTGGGTGTGTTTAGTCTCTAAAAGTGTTTGAAGAAGGATGAGATGTTTTTCTCATAGATGGGATGAGGAATGGTCCTTTCGTTTTGTGTTATTCTTTCTTAGATCTTGCATTTTGGTTTGATACGTGCAGCAGTAGAGAAATAGGCTACTCTGTGTTGATTTCATTGTGGCGTATTGGTCACTTCTTACAAGGACCATGTGGTCGAATCATTTTGTTTATATTTTGTTTGTTAGTTGCTTGCGTATTCCTCATGTCTACAGGACTGTGGCATAGTTAGATTTATCTTACTACATCCAACAATGTTTCCTAAAACCTAAAAACCACTGAGCCACAAGGCAAAAAACCCAAAACCAAACACAGCCCTAATACCTTAAGACCACAAAGCCCAAGGCACCAAAACCCAGTCTAAAACCTAAAGCTGCACAAGAGCCACAAAACCCCAAGCCATAAAACCTAAAACCTAAAGCCTTAATGCCTAAATACAAGCCCTAGACCACCCAAACCACTGTAATCCTAAACCACAAACCCCAAACCATAAGCTTACTAATTTGAAATTCAGTACAATTTGAAATGTCATATTTTTATTTTTTAGAACCTGATTGCTTTCTTTATGATAAAATTGATGTGATATCAAGATAATGACCTCTGTATTTAATTCATTTGGGACTAATTTGTATAGGTCTAATTATCTATATTTCCAACTATTCTTAGTGATATATATTGTGGACAAATATTGAGGACTGAAACATATGTGAAATACTTAAGGGAGAGAAAAAACTCTTATGCATTATAGATCATACCCGATTAAGATGCACTTTTAAACAGATGACATATATGATATATACAAGGACATAATTTAATGAAACAAAGGTTCAAATTAGTCCTCAATTGTAAGTATCCCTAAAAGTGGAAATATGTTCCAACTTTCCAATTTTGGATGGCATTAGTGTGTGTTGAATGTTGAACTTAGTTAACCTGACTACCCTTTGAAGAAATTGAGTATATTGAAGTTATTCAAATCAAGGCACAAACGAATCAATTTGTGAGTAGCCATGTAGATTTATTGGTTCGACAATTACAATGTTCGGAATTTGACTATGGTTACCCAGGCTGGCGGGGTCCCGATACCGGATCTTGGAGATTTTGGAGTTGATGAAGCGCACTTATGAAGAAGGTAATAATGGAATATAGTGAAGATGTGATGATTTGCAATGGAGATCACGGCATTGAAGGTGATGAACATGCATCCATCTTCCAGAACTTTGGTCAAGTTTTGGAGAATAGGCAAAGGATATATGTCTCTGCCTTGGCTTTCCATCTTGTGATGTATCAAATAGCAGTCTTTGAGGACATTAGATGAGTCATACATGTTCATTATCACTTTACCTGCGCGCCTCAATTTGAACATGTTGAAAACCTATAAAATTATTCTTGTTGCAAGTGGTTGGACTCCATGGATGCGACATACTCAGGTTGTGATGGAGAATTTGTAGTTGTGACTTTTTTAATTCTAAAATTGATTTGCGAGCTGAGATTACTCAATTAAAGCACACGAGAGTTTGTTGTTGTGCATCACCGAAAAAATTGCTCGTTTTAAGATATAAAGAAATGGGAAGGAATATCTCACTATCACTTGACCGTGCGTGGTTGTAGAAAGAATACTTGCTTTATTTTTATACGAAATATATATTGCATAGTTGTATCAATCACTTGCAGCGAGCAGACATCATCAATTGGACTCAAACTTGGTTGCTGCTCATATAAAGGCAATTATTATGGCACAATTCACATTAACTACGGTTGTTATTCAAGCAAGTGTGATGGAGATATGGGGATATAAAATATCATACAAAAAGGCGTTGGATGGAAAGCATAAAGCAATTAGACAATTATTTGGTGACTTCTCTCAGTCATATACAGAGCTGCCACATTTGTTCTTGGCCATAGAGTAAGCAAATCCTAGATGTGTTATAATTTGGAAAACATGTGACATTAATATGACAAACACTGAGATATTCCAACGCGTGTTCTGGTCATTCAAGTCATCTATTGACAAGTTCGAACATTGTCGTCCCGTAATGAGTATTGATGGTACACATTTATATGGGAAGTATAAAGGCACATTGTTGATTGCTATGGGGTGTGACGAAAATAATCAATTATTTCCATTGGCATTTACTATTACAAAATACGAGAATACTGATAGTTATGAATGGTTCTTGGCATGTATAAGAAATAGGGTTACTAAACAATCGAATTTGCGTTATATCTAACGAGACATCCGAGGTATTATGGCGGCAATAGTAGATCCCATCTTGGATTTAGGTTGCACCATCTGCTATCCGCAGATTTGCATCGTCATCTTGCAAGCAATTTTAGGACCCGATTCAAAGATAAACTCTTAAAGTCTGGTATGCGGAGTAGCTTTACGCGAATGCGAGCCTTGAATTCAATAAGCATATGGCTCTGAATGGGAGGTGAATTACGGAAACCTGCGATGGTTAGAAGCGTCCCTTTTTCAGTTATGGGCTATTTTACATGATGGAGGTCGAAGATATGAGATAATGACAACCAACATTTCAGAGGTATTTAACAGTGTCCTTAAAGAAGCTCGTAGCTTACTAGTAACTACATTAGTACAGTTGACCTTCTTCCGCCTCAACAGTTATTGTGTTGCAATAAGGGAACTAAATGCTACTAAATTGGCATCTGATGAGCAGTTCACTCCATATATTGATGCTCATATTCAGGGTTGTGTTGTTAAGGTTGGGTCAATGGAAATTGTTCTTTCTGATCTTGTCGGGCGATTTCATATCGATCAAGGTGATTAACTAACCGCCTCAATTGCATGAAAAATAATGCATATGTGGAAGACAACGTGTATAGTTTCCATGCCACATATCATAGCGACATGTCGGCATCGATGTGTTGATTTTTCGAACTTTGTGCAAGGCTACTACGTGCGGGTCGTTTCTATGATATATGGGTGGCTTGTTTCATCTAATATTCAATGAAGATGAGTGACATCTTTATGATGGGCTCCCAGTTATACGAATCAATGAAATAAAATAGGCGTTGGAATCACTAAAATCAGGTTGCCTGATGAAATGAATGATTAGGGAGGGCAAAACAACTATCACATGTGGGTTATGCAAACAACTGGGTCACAATCGGCGGTCTTGTAAGAATAGAAATCAAGTACAGTAAATCCATGTGTACGAATGTATGAATGTAGTTGTTAAACATAAAACGAATGTATGGTGAATTGCAGAATTTACAGAATAACCACCAAGTAATATTTATGTAAGGGGATCTCATATTCAATGAATTTGGAATTTAAGAAGTACGATTTATCCAAACACGATAATCTTATATTTTGAGATAATATCTTTAACTGTTTGTATATTCTTCTCACGAAAATGTTTGTGTTTATATAACTTTATTATAGTGATACGAGTCTATCCGATATGTTTTATTAATATTTATAGTGTCTTTCAAACATTCGAGTATAGATATGGTGTTCAAGGGCTTCATGATGTAGATCTATGGATCCATACGTCTTGAGTATTACAATAATTCAGTTATAGTAGATCTGAGTAGGTATGTATTTTATTACTTATCAATTAATATTTCCGAGTTTACCATGTAATTTATATATATTTAATTATAAACTTAGTTTCTCCGTTACAATATTTCCAAAGTATACCCTCGCCGATGACGAAAGCCTTGTCGGTATGTAGGATGGATCACGTGTTCGATCCATACGTGATCTACGTAGGATTCTATTGTATATACCGGTTGGGCCACATCATGATCGATTGGCCACTTATCCCATATCTATTGAGAGATGGCAACGAGACACACCGTTTCATGCTAATCGGAGAGATGGCGATCACGTTACGAGGATATTTTTATCATCCATGGCCTTCATAAATCGATGGCGCCAGTCACGAGATTTATGTGTGCTCCGATGTAGGCGGAGTTATCTTGTGATGCTCGATGTCACCTACTTTCGCTCATGATCTCGGAGGATCAGCTATCTCCATCAGGTGGTTGTAACTGACCAATATCCACTGACACCTAATGCATATGAGGTCGCTTTAGAGCGTAGTGCATGTGGTTTCATCTGTAATACGATGGATCCTTCTTGTTTGCGGATAAAAGGGAATGCTGTTCATCTATACTTTCTCCTACTACAAGATCATTACATACGTGACTTATAGTTGGGGTGGTGCAGTCTGCATATACATATCCTTGAGGATTATCACGAACCCGGCTTGAATCGTAAACGCAGTAATAGCGGTTGTATTACACTTGCTCTGGTATGTAAGAAGTATTTTTATTACATACAAATTCATATACATAACATATCATTAGGTTGCTTACTTTCTGTTTATTTTATATTCAGCTATGGTCTTGGGAGAAACTTCACGTGGGGCGACCCGATTTTGGGCGATCAACAACATATCCAACATCATCAGTCCCTCATGCCTTACGCGTGCGATCTTCGATATCAAATCAATGGAGACCTAGGCCGACCTGACGATGGATTACGATTGAGCTGCCCAGTTGAGCGAGCTAGAGCGAGCCATTCTTCCATTGGGAGTGTAGGTGGAGAGTACCTTTGACCACGGGTGCGCCTTGTCAGTGTACTCCTCTACTGTCTCGGGAATCAGCTAGATGCCTGAAACTCTTGATCGAGCAAATTCTGCTATGTAAAGTATATGGATTTACATGGTAATTTCATTAAATGCCAACATAAAGGTTTTAACGTCGGTGTGAATGTAACCGGTCATAGCGACCGTACGTGAAGTTTAGTTGCAACCGGCTACGATATCTTGTTTGATTAGGAGATACGGCGCGCGATGTCGCCCCGACATATGTTTTGAGGCATTAGAGTGGCATGATCAGTCAAATCTTGAAGCCAGGTTAATTTGCATCGGAATCATACATCTTTGCTTCTTATGACAGCCAATCTAATAGATTGGATGCGCATTAGACGACACGAGAGAGGTGGGCAATGTAATAAGTACTCCATACATTGCCTAAGGGATCTAACGAGAAGGTAGGATCATCACTACCCCCTATAGGTGGGTATGATGGACTTTTCATTATCCATATGTATGCGGTGGTATCAAGTGTGCTTCTGACATTTTACTTGTAGCATTTCTTTAGGATGATAACAGGGTTCCATACTACAGCCAGGTACTACTTGGGTTTGGTGAAGTTAAATTGTGTTTTTTACAAGTGTTTCCGAATTTGAATCGATAGATTATGTATTTATAATTCTTTGTTTGGTTCACTCAGATCTCTGCCATGGATGACATAGCTAGTCACTCGCTATGCTACCATCGATTTGGTGTGCGACATACATCATATTACTCGATCAGTTTGTTACACCAGATCGGAGAAGAGCATCGCATCACCAGGCTACAATCCAGGGAGGCATCTATCCACTTAGGGTATCAGTGGACCTCAGGTATCATCCACTTTCAGTCATTGTCTGGCGTTCAGGTAGAGGGAGGTTGACCTTAAGATTAGGTAGTGAGATGGTGGTGAGGTCATAATCGAGATGGATTAAATGTGAGTGAATGCGCTTTGATCGACTTTCTCTTGATCTTCCCCATGCCTCACCTTTGCCCACACTTACATCACCTTCATGCCCACCATACCCATCACCTTTCCTTGCCCCCGAACGCACATCTTTACCATATTGGATTTGTCGCGAACATTGTCAATATGATAGATATCACCTTCTCATCCACCCTTTATCATCCTACATTTGCTTCCATTTGTGACACCATCCTTGCCTTGTATCCAGTTGGGTCCACTTCCGACTGAAGCGACCTCGTGCTCACGTATCACGTCGATCTTCATCCATCAGCTCCCTCGACTCCCTCGGCTCCATCGTGTCACAGACTTAGTCTTCATTAGCTCCCATGCGTGTACTTGAACAACTAGCCCCTTCCAGATATTGCTAAGTGACTTGGAATCATGCCTTTACTGTATAGAAAACCTACCGCTGATGGAAATAGAAGCTCGAAACAGCTTATAGGAAAGAAGAAGCTACATTGAAGAAAGAGCAGCTATCTAAATCTAAGAAGCTCTGACTTGGATTACAAAGTTGGTGGTTTCTGAATGGGGCCACCACCTCCTTATATCTAGAATGAATGGAAGTGTAGACTCTATGAAGGTTCTCTGCAACCCTAGAGAATTCTAGGTGTTCTATCATTACATGTATTTCAGACCACCATGGAAGATTCTAGACTACTCTTCATTCCATAGTCTTCCATATGCTTCCCGTTCTTCACACTCTTACTGCCGTGTGGGCCTTGAAACATCTTCTAAGCTGGCAGAAGACTTCTCAAAGGATGTTAGACAGTCCACATGTTACAGTCGAAGTGCGCGTGAATATACAGAACCATCCCCTCTCGCATATATGGGCTTGAGGGACTCTCTTTGGCCTCGTTGGGGGATCCTTCCCATATGATGTTGGCGTCTTGAGTGGTTAATGGCTCCATTGATGGCTCCCTCGACTCCTGTTTCCATGATTAATCGAACGTTTGATTGGAACCCTATGCCCAGAAGCCAGAAATTTTGGCAATGTATTTCGATAGATCCTAGAAATATAAAGACGCCATCTTGTGGGACTCATTAATATATGTTTATATTTTTATATATTAATATTTGTGTACAATGTTTTAATATATTTATATGATTTGATTTATGCATGGAGGTCATAATCAGCTAGTGTTCCTCGGCTAGTGTGGTTGCTATATAGTTGTTGATGTCCAGTTTGGTGTTTTCAGATGCGTTAATCGTTAGCCGTTTTTTGTTGCTTTGTATGGATCTTGGGACACCTGTTGTATCGTCCACACCAAACTCGGAGCAGGGTTGCTCCAATACGTTTAGATTTGCACCTGGCTCTATTTCATTGGCTCTCTATTAGTATTAGTGTGTACAAAAGCAAAATCGAATGGAGAACAAATGACGCATTTTTAATTTGACACATATTTGTCTTGTTTAACAGGCGTAATGACTAGTCCCTTTTCAAAATAAAGTAAACTCTCTTTCCCAAGTTGAACAAATCTGACTTTCTTAAAAATGTTAATAAAAAAGCGTCCTGAGGATAAGTTGAACAAACACATACAATGCCGAATTATATAGTTGAAAAATGCTATAATTAAAAATTTAGATTCCTCATTTCTCTAAAGATTTTAAATATTCTTTGGATATTTATCAATCACACTGCAAATTATAAATAATAAATAATACCTCATGTGGCTTTCGTATGACCTCATCATCTTCTAGTCGTTTTTTACTTATTCAATAAGTTAATATTACATCAAATACTTCTAGTAAGTTTAGTTGATAAAATTATCATTTATTATAGTGATAACAAAATATATATCTGATTTATATAGTTTATTAAATAAAGTATGAAGAATAGTATCAAATGAATAATAGAAAATAGATACCAATCAATGATTTGCAAAGCCAAATAATGCTGAAGACCTATAAAACCAATTTATAACATTAATTAGTGGAAAATGCTAATTTACAAGTGAAAATTTTTAAGGAATTAACAGAAAAATATAAAAATTAAATGATATAAATATCAATTGTCCACTTTTTCTTCCAGTCCTTGTAATAAATGACAAAATCAATATCTTTATAAATTATTGAACAAGTTGGGCTCATTAAGAGAGCAGAAAGAATTATCTAAATAAAAAATAATAATTTAGCCGCTATAAGCTGTTCTTTACCGCAGCATTTCAATAAATGGTGCCACTATTCTTGTGCTGGCATTTCAACATCAAATTACCGTTGTTCCGTTAACGGCATTTCCTTTATACAATTGTAATACATGGTTAGCAACATTTGTGAGCCAATTACCAATTAATACATGATAATGGCATTCTGGCAATCACTTTGATTAATAGTTTGGCATGCAAACTAACTTAATAATTTTTTTAGGCATATTAACTGTTTAAACTCAAGTTCTTTATGTGCAGCAATTAATTCAAAAAAATAAATAAAAGAGACAACACCATAGTTGTTGGCTTTGTAACATGGACAAATTTATACCTCAAAGTTGTAGAAACACCAATTCATCACGGACTATTATCCATAAATTTCATTTTCTGCTGTGAGCGTGTTCAGTCTGTTCATAGCAATATTAAAGGTCTAGACAATAGATACATTTCAAACCTAAACATTATTATCAAAGCATGTCGCCCAATAAAATAGAAATAAAAAATAAAACTATAATGTAATAACAGGGGAGATGTGAGGAAAAAAAAAAGAACCATACAGGAGGAAGACCATGTAATGTCAAAATATAGCCCATATGCCTCCTTATGCAGGCAGCAACTTCATGATGACTTAAAAAGTATAACAAGAGATGATACAGACATTGCATTCTGAAACTCTAAAGAGTTGCTAATCTCAATGATAAAAGTTAAAAACACATCAATGTAATACTGCAGCTCATTATTTGATAAAATCATACCATTCCCTCAGATGAAGTGGATTTGAGCTCACCATTGTTTCAGTAACTCCATTCAAACCTCACAACCTCCTATCAAGCTCCGCCCCTTGGCAATACAGCTGTGGAAATGTTGGCCGTTTGAAGACCTTTAAACCCTGTCTCACACTATCATCGGTTAGGATATCAGAAAGAGCCAAAACTCATTTTCTGCCTTCCAAAGCATCTACAACTGGGCGGCTCCCACACCTAGGAGCATCAGTGGAGTACCACTATAGAAGAGCATCGTTGGTGAAGAATTTATTAAATTCTTTATACGGTCCTCAAGAGTCTCTTTCTGAGTAATCCCTTTCTCAGCCAAAACCCTTTGAAGTTCCCCACTCTTCTGCATCTCCAATACAATGTCTGATCCACCAATAAGTTCACCCTTTATGTAAAGCTGCGGGAAACTGGACCAGTTTGAATATACTTTGAGACCTTGCCAGACTTCATCATCCAGAAAGAATGTAAAGCTCATGAAATCCACCTTCTCTTGTTGAAGAATTTCAACCACCTGCTCGACTGAAACCACACCTAGGACTGTGGAACCCCTTCATAAACAACGCCGCTGGGCTGATTAGTCAAGACTTTCAAGCCTGGAGTTAAGATGCCTCAGCCAGTGGAATCCCGGAATTCTGCCGCCATTTGCCACTCAAGTTTCAGTTGCTTTTGCCTCGTTTGAGTCATCAGAAGCTTCAATCCCATGATCTCTGAAAACCTCTTTCAATTCACCACTATCATGCATTGCTATTGCTATATCACACCCACCAAGAAGCTCTCCCTTGCAGTAGAGCTGAGGAAATGTTGGCCAGTTGGATAACTTCTTCAACCCCTCACGTACCTCATTGTCTATTAGAATATCAAAGCTCCCAAATTTGATCTTCTCTTCCCTCAAAATTTCAACAACTTTTCGGCTAAATCCACACTTGGGATCACTATGCTAGGCTTCCCCTTTGTGAATATGACTGGTTGTGACTCAATTGGCTTCTGGAGTATTTTAGAGTAATCAGTCAGACCTGTTAGCAATTAGCTTTCCACTTGGGAAGCACCATTTTCTTGGACAATTCTCTGACAGGTTTCAAGGATAGTGGGTCAGCAGCCATCCCAAGGCTGGCAGGTGCTGCAGCTTCCCAGGGTTAGTGGCCCAGCAACTTTGCTTTAGCTGTTGGCCAACGTAGATGGATCCTGCCCTCCATTGTATCAACACTGCTTACCATCACAGGTGGAAAAAAGAAAAATAAATATCCGGTAGGAAAGAAAACTCAATAAAAGGAGCCTTAGGAAGGGAGGGTGTTAAAGAAATTGCACTTGTAATCAGACCCAAAGCCAATAAGGAATTGTGAAACATATAAACTGCAAAAGTAGTTGCCTGCAGCATGACAGCAGAAGTCCCACATAATGTTTAGAAAATGAGCGCACATTTATCATAAGCAAATCACTGTTTCTTCGGTAAACAAATTCAAACAGAACTCAAAATATTGCTAAATTGTTAGAACCTGCATATGATGGTACCAGTACAATGCCATGGTACCAGTATCATTTGCTAATAACTTAAAATTAAGGTATTTCTTCATATGCACGGTTTCTAATTATCCCTCAGCCAATAGCAATACAACCCTAACTGGAAATCCATACCAAGGGTCAAAACTCATGAAAGAATGGTAACAGATTATCACACTCTATTACAGAGCAATCGGAATTTGAGTGCCTCAGCCTAGCTGATAAAAGCTGTGCGTGATACGAAGGTGCTATGGTGGCACTGATGGTGGTAGCCATGCCAACTGCTGGTTCTTATGTAGTGCAACAACATTCGCAATAATAGAGTGACAACAAAGGCTTAGGGGTGGTGGTGGCACAATGAAAGTTGATAGTAATCTGTACAAAATACACATGACTCGTTTCACATCCAGTTCACTTATTGAATTGTCAGAATGAGTGTCACTAGCCCTCCTTATAGTACTGCTATATTTCCACAAGCAATAACAAGGTTTAAATCTCCACAAACAACATACAGTTCTTTTTTTCTTCTAAAAAATGCATTATTAACCTAAGGCTTCTTCTTTTTCTTTTTTTTTTTTATGGGTAAAAAACATGTATTAATCACAAAAAAATACGGCAAAGCAACCCAAAAGTACACTGGGGGTATACTAAAGGGACACAACCTAGAGAAAGAGCCAAAAAGCTCAGGAAAACCCACCAACCCCAAAAAATAATCTATACCCCATCCATGTTAGAAAATCCAACAAACTCTTGTCTCTGTCCCCACTAAACACGTTCGACCAAGACCAAAAATTACAAATGAAAGAACTTTCTTGTAAAGGGGAGCTGCCCAACAAGACCAGTATGCAGAGAATGCCTCTAGCTATAAGGCTTTCTATTCTTTCAAGCCACAACGTCCAAAAGGCAAGGGAGCTGCCCTCAGCCTCTTATCTTTTTCCCACTTCGATACCTTGCAAACAAAGGAGCATAGAATTTGAAAAGGAAAAGGCCCCCAAATACCAACGATAAGCAATATAAGCTCCATGAGTATTTACAGCCTCGTGCAGTGCCTGAAGATGGTTTAAGGTTTCTACTCCTTCTCACGGAGAGCATCTTGTTTGCTAGGGTCTTCGCTTTTAAGTTGATCAGGTGTCGAGCACCTTTCCCAAGACGCCTCCCAAGCAAAAAGCCCACCTTTAGAGAAGCGAAAGGGTTCGGGTGAAAGCAAAGAAGGCGCCCGGCTGAGAGGCGCAGGCGGTTCAACGCCTCGCCACATTAGCTTCACCAAATAAATACCCCGATTACTCCCCTTTTAAGATTAGCATCTTCCCCTATTTAGAACAACTCTCCTGCAGGTGAATCGTATGCAAAATTATCCACCTCTGTCACTTCAGTCGACTAAAAAGCCTACTAAAACAAGGGGTTCATTCAAGATGTCCCAACCTCCCCGACTGTAGTTTTCCTTTCGCACAACCAAGCTGGGAACAAAGCTCTATATCATGCACAAAGCCACCTCTCCACACCACAAATCCTTCCAAAAACGGACTCTGCTACCATCACCAATCACAAATTTGGCATTTTTAAGGATAACCTCCCATTCTTTCCTAATTTCTTTCGACAAGCCTGTCCCAAAATTAACTACATGCCCCCGAACACCATCCCCCCTGCATCTCTCCAAACTTTCTTCTAATAGTCTCCCTCCACAGAGAGTTCCTTTCATTGGCGAACCGCCAATTCCACTTTCCTAATAAGGCTTTGTTTAGCTTGTATAATCCTCTAACACCCAAGCCACCAACCTTTTTATCTATGTAGACCGTGGCCCATTTCACTAAATGAGGCTTCTTCTCCAGATTACCCCCACCCCAAAGAAAGTCCCTCTGAATTTTTTCCAGCCTTTTGCACACCAAACTCGGGATCCGGAAAAGAGACATGAAGTAGATACGAAGGTTAGACAAGGTGCTTCGGATAAGTGTAACTCTAACCCTTTAGGAAATATATCAAGGCCTAAATAGTCAATGTCCCTCCTAATCATTTCATCATCAGATCCCACATCCTCGAATTACTCTAGTGGGCCCTGGGAGACCCAGCATGTGGGAAGATTTCCCAGCTTTGCAACCCAATCCCGCCATCAAAGCCCCAACATTCTCCCTTCCTCCCATAGAGCAACCCTTGCTTGCCCAAATTGATTTTCAAGCCCCGAGAGGCCTCTAAACCACACTTAATCCGACCTAAACAGAGCTAGCGATTTATCCTTGTAGAACAACAAAGTACTGCTACATATAGTGCATGCCCAAATTCTCCTCCTCCCCTCTACCCTCCGATCTTGCAAACGTGTGGCTAGCAAAGTTCCTCCCTTCCACAAACCCTTTGTTTATCAAACTGGTTAAAATATCCATTCCTCAAGACAAAGAGATGTGGATAGGGGTCCTCTGTCAAGACCCCATTTCTGCACAAAACCCCACTAAGTCCCATTGATTAAGATTGAGAATGAAGTAGTAGACATGCACCAAGAAATCCAATTCAACCATCTTTGGCCAAAACCCTTTCTCCTCATAACCTCAAGCACAAACTCCCAATTTAAATGGTCGTAAGCCTTTTCAATGTCCAGCTTACAAACCACTCCTTCGCCATCATTCCCTTCAAGATAAAGTCCACAACCTCATTCGTAATTACAAGGCAAGATCGGGGAATTTGTTTTCTCTCTTCCACTAAATACTTGTGAGGGTGAAACCACTGAGTCTATTAAGGCTTCTTCATAATGCAAATGAGTTGAAGCGCAAAGAATTTCATCAGTAAGGTAGGAAAAATTATGAAAAAATATAAAGCACATCTCTTGATAATCACTATGGTTTCCCTAAAAATGCACGAAGATTTTATTTATCAGCAATGTATAGAATACAAGATACTGAACTTGAATTGTTTCAAGACTTCTTCAAAATAAAAGACCACCACATTGAAATATTCTTGTTCTGCCACTTCTCAACAGCTGGAAAAGCAACACACTACAATGAATCTTACTGAATACCAATGGAGATGATAGCATCTTTTCCTAGTATACTTGACCTACATATGAATTTTATGTCGATTGCACTAAATTTTTAATACTAGTCTTTTTTATACAAGTAACAAAATAGTTCCCCAAGAATGAATTGGAAGTCAAAACCCACAACTAAATGCAATTTTTTAATGTCATCAACTACTGCATTTTTCATAATGGTGGAAGAGTTTAAGTTTACAGATCAATGCCAAAGCTTTGTGATAGCTAAAGTGTTGAGATTGATTTGTTAATAAAAGTGGAATAGAAAAGTGTCTGGTAATGTTTCTGTTGGAATGCCTTTGAGCAAATCAGGTACTGATATTTAAAAGAAGAGAGTGGGTCGCAGGCGGATGACTGATTAATACAAATTACCCACCCATTGGAAGCCCATTAGTTCATGAATAGACTGATGAAATTTCTCATCAAGATAGACTGCTCAAGGTACTGTGGTTGAGCTAGAAGGAGGAGAGATGCAGCATTTGATTTGCTGGGTCAAGAATGTACTGCAATCAAGTATCAAATATGCGAAGATTGAAGAGATGGATTCCTAGATATTCAATGGGTTCCTAAACAAAGTGAGCACCATCAGCCTGATGCGGTAGGTGTTTCCTCTAATAGGTTAGATGTCAGAAGGTCCTTTCAATGAAGAGAGCTGCCAGCAACATTACTCCGATTTAATACATTTTTTACAAGTACTTGATTTAGACAGGGATAAAGCTTAGGATCAGATAGATAGATTCAACATGGTTTTATTTCAAAGTTTTTTATTACAGTTCGATAGTTTGTTGTTGTCTGTAGAAAGAGAGGTGCTTCAATGCTACCTTCTTCAGTGCCCAAGAAGGGAGGCACAGAGTACGTCAAAGATTGCAGACACATCAGGTGGGTGGTTTGTGGTAGACTTAACACTCATAAAAAAGGCTTCACCTGAGCCTCCTGCTTTATTTTAAATCCCCCATTTTGCAACCCAAAAGACAGAAATAGATTGAAAAGATCTTAACAGATTGCATCTAGGGAACAAAGCCAAGAAAGGGAAGATTCCCTGGTCAAATGGAAAATTGTCAGTGTCAAGCAAGCCCAGGGCTGGTTTAGGTATTAGGAGGGCATCAATCCTTAACAAATCTTTATTCAAGAGGCCCACCCCACTTTAGGATTCAAAAGGAGTGAGATATAGTTCTTGGAAAATTGTCATTGAAAGGGTGTGGGAAGATTTTCAATCTAGTGTAAGTATATCTTTAGATCAGCAAAAGCCAAGGACATAGTATTAGACTAATTATTATCACGAGAAGACTCCTCTCATAGTATTTGTTAGATATTGTACAGTCTTTTCCTTTATCATCTACCTTATCGTGAGTCCTGCATATATAAGCCCAATATGTAATGTAAGAGATTAGATTCATTATCTCGGGAGAAATAATAAAAATTAGGAATTCTCTATTTTTTCTCTCTTCACATGGTATCAGAACCAAGAGAGAAAACCTAATTTTTTTTTTTTTTTTTTGGGTGATCGTGTTTATTCCGATCTCCTTCTCCGCCGCCGGATCTCCTTCTCACCACCGCAGCCTGCCACACCGCACCCATGACTTCCTGAAGCCTTTTCTCGGTCGAAAAACCACAGATTTCGAAGCGCAGAGGGCCGATCTACACGCCGGTGGCCACCCCGCCGGAAACCGGCATCACACGCGCCGTCACGCGCGTGTCTTCTCCTCCGGCAGCTTATGTCGCCCACGCCACGGCTCATGAGTGCCGCGGTGGGCGCGCGGGTTCTTCTCCTGCGGACGGGCCTACAACAGTGTAGTCGTCCGGCGCAGCCTTGTGTTCTAGCCCGCCGGGTCCATTCCGGTGCACTTCTTCTCCACCTTTACCTTTTGCCGCCGCCGTCACCCTTCCTCTTCCGTGGCTTTGCTCATCTTCGTCTGGCTTCATCTTCGCCGGCTTCGCCTCATCTTCGCAGTATTCTCACGGTTTTTCCGGGTCCCTTTTTCTTCATCTTCAAGCTCCATACTGTGATTCGCCCCTTCCATAGGGCTCTTCAATCCAAACGTGGTTCAATCTCCGGGCCGCTGGATATGGCAACCAAAAATTCCATTTTACGCTCCTCGTTATCTCTCGATCTCCTACTATCACATCAGAAAAATTGATTGGTAGTGCGACCATTTCCCGGCCGCCGTGGAACTCGTTCATGGGACAGGTTATGAGGATCATCTTATTACACCGGAGGATGATATACCTGGTGTTGACAAGGTGCACTCGAAGAAAATAGATGCACAACTAGCGTGAGTCAGACATGGTTGTATTTCTGTTGATCCTAAAATCTCGCTTCATCTTCTGGCTTACAAGACATGTTCTAGTTTTGGAATCGTGTGCAAAAGCTCTATACACGAATGATATCCAAATAGCCTTTATAAGGTGGCTTCGCTATTGTTAATATCCTACCAACAAGACATGGATCTATCTAAATTATATCACTTATTGCCTCTCTTAAGGAGGAGTTCTCACATCGATGCCTCTTACTAGTGACGCTGGGCTCAACAAACGCAGTTGACAAGTTCTTATGGTCCTTACTCATCGCCTGGTCCGGATTCGAGACCCTCCCAGATCGGGATTCCCGCGCCCCGCCTCCCGTCCTCCGATGATGTGTTTGCTCGCTCCGTATCTCCTCCACAATGATCTCCTCCACACGCATCCCTTGCCATCCGATAGCCCTTGTATTCTTCTCATCATACTAACCTTCTATGACGCAGGGTAGCCCGAGGTCGAGGACAACGTCCTCATTGTCTTTATTGTAAATAAGCTTCGCCACACCCGTGATCGTTGTTATCAGTTGCATGGACGTCCTCCCCGCACTACACACGCGGGCCCACTCGATTCTACTACCGCCTGCACTGAGCTCTGCACATCCTGTGCAGGTGCCCCCACCCGGCGTTATACGACGCCTATCTTCGCATCGCGCCCAAGTCGACTGCCGGTCTCCCTCAAGGTCAGACTCCAGAATGCCTCCGTCTCGCCTTTACTCATACATCTTCGACCCCGGATTCTCGACTCGTGCTTCCGATCATACTTCCTATGCCACAAAGAGATCTTTTCTCTCTTCTCTTAGCTTACTACCCCTACTACCCATCAAGTTACCTTAGCTAATGGTTCTCAAATCAGGCTAAAGGCATTGTCTGCCTATCCTCCCTTCCCTACCTCTCACCTCCGCCCTTATACTCCCGAGTGTCCCTTAATCTTATTTCTATCAAGAAAAATCACTGCATTTTAATCGTTCCATTATTTTTCCTCGATACCTGACCTTGCAGATCGGAGAGTACTGGGAAGATAGATTGCACGGACGGGAGTCACAGTGGCCTCTAGGTCACCTCACCTCGCAATCATCTCCCGCAGCTTATGCTTCCACCGATGTTCCACTTCATCCACAAATACCGTCAATTTAGTCTTTCTAGTCTCGCAAGATGAACCCTCGCTTTTCCACTACCGCCACTTCGCGCAGGAGTCCCGTCACTGGGAAACATATTCGCGGTCTCGCTCCCGCCAGCCGCTTGAATAACGGCAACATCTCCTTTCACCCTTGTCCACACCGACAAGTTCGGGGTCCCATTTGACTCGCGCCTACTTTAGGCTTTCGTGATTTTGTCACTCTCATTGATGATCATTCTCAATACTGCATTCGTTATTTTTGTAAATGAAAACTCGAGTCGAAGCATTTTCATTTTCCGTAAATTTTATGCTGAAATTCTACCCGCCCAATATTTCTATTCGCAGCCACGTAAAGGATAATGCCCTTTAGAACATTTTTCTTTTTCGCACTTTATTTCATTTATGTCCCAACATGGATCCCCACGCTTTGCGGCTCATACTCCTCAACAAACGGGTAGCCGAACGCAAGAATCGCCATCTTATCGAGACACCAGACTCTCCTTCTCCACTATCATGTTCCTCGTTGGGGACGCCGTCCCATACCGTTATTCGACACACAACGGTATGCCCTCATCTCGTATTACATGCCTTGGCTCTCATTCACTTTTCCCCGAATTAACCTCTTTTATTTCCTTCCTCCTATTTCTTGGTCAGACTTGCTTTGTTCATATTCTCACTCCGGGACAAGACAAGCTTTCAGCCAAGGCCACGAAATGCATCTTCCTAGGCTACTCCCGACTTCAGAAGGGTTATCGTTGTTATTCCCCTCAGACTCATCGCTACTTTCTCTCCGCTGATGTCACCTTCGGAGGACTCCCTTCTCTTCTCCCCTCCTCCGAGTCTCTTCCCCGCTACTGATGTCTTACTCCTTCCTATCATCTCTCGCCTAGATTTGATGATCTATCTTCTCGTCCCCTTCGTGTCCATCTGGCCCGGCCGTCTCGTGCCGCTTGCTCCTTCCCTTCCGTCGAGGCCCCCGTTGACTCACTTCCTCCTTCCGCCTTCTCCTACCTCAAATTTCCGCCCGCATCGATGACTTGCCCATCGCTTTTCTGAAAGGTAATCGCCTCTACTAGCAATCCTCATCCTATTTACAATTTTTCGAAAGTTACCATCAATTATCTTCCACCTACTCAGATTTGTTTCTACTATTTCCACCGCTTCTTCCTAAGAACAATTAATGAGGCACTTTCCATCCGCCGGGCGGTGTGCAATGGTAGATGAAATGGTCAAGCTCGCACCCACCGGCACTTGGGATCTTGTTGTTTTGCCACTGTAAGTTTCAATGCATTGGTTGGGCTCCACATGCGCGGCGCTATCCCGATGGTCGTTGATCGCCTTGGCGCCCGCTGTTGCTAAAGGATATACTTAGGCTTATATTTCCGATTATATACACCTTCTCCCCTCGCTGCTGGGCAAGATTGCTTCGCCCGCCCGCTTTCCATGGTCGCGGTGTGTTCCTGGCCGCTTTTTCAGTTGGATATTAAAAATGCTTTCCTTCATGGTGATCTCGTCGAGGAAGTTTATATGGAGCAACCACCTGGTTTTGTTGCTCAGGGGGAGTCTGGTTTAGTGTGTAGGTTACGCCGCTCTCTATATGGCTTGAAGAATCTCCGAAAGTACGTGGTTCTGCTTTAGTTCGCTGGTTCCAAGAATTCCGCATGCTTCAAAGATGCCACTATCTCGGGCTTTTTTATCATCATAACTTTCAGCCAGATTATCTCATGTTTACGCACGACATCGTCATTACGGCAAAGGATCAGATGGTATTCGTAAACTAAAGAACATCTTTTCACCCACTTTCAAACTAAAACTCGGGAAACTCGCATTTCTTTGGGAATCGAGATAGCCTAATCCATTCCTGTAGTCCTCTCCCAACTTAAGTATGCTTTAGACATCTTGGAAGAAACCTGTGACTGCTGGGGATCAGAAACCTGGCTGACACTTATGATCCTAATGTCAAACTTGTACCAAAACAAGGGGAGTCTTTCGGAGATCCTGCGAGATATCGACGACTGGTAGGTAAACTGAACTATCTTACCATTACCTCTACTGTATACATTTCCTTCCTGAAGTGTTGTTAGTCAATTCCCACAAACACCATGTGATACCTATCGATGTCAGAATCCGCATTCTTCTCGATATATTAAAAGACACCAGTCAAGGCGTGTTTCAGATTTAATAGAAAAATACACCCAAGTTATTGGTTATTAATGTGATGCGTATCAATGGCTCACTCCACGTATAGATCGCCCACTTCCGGCATCAGATTTCAACAGGTAACCTATCCCGAAGAGTAAGAAACAACATGTAGTGCTGGGATCTAGCCGGCCGAGCACTGTTCAATACGGGCTCTATGAACACGCTAACTCATACTTACAAGACACCTCTCCGTGGAGCTGAGATTTGGAAAGGGTGAACAGATGAAGCTCATTCAGAGATAACCGTGCCGCTTGCATATTGCATCCAATCCAAAGCCTTTCCATGAAAGGACAAACACATCGTTGGATCGCTAATTTCATTAGAGAGAAGATCACATCGTGGATGTGTTAGCTACTAGTTTTGTCAATTCAAATGATCAACTAGCATATTTTTACTAAATTTCTCGAGGTCCTAGAATTAACATATATTTAGAATAAGCTTCGTGCATATGACATATGCTCAAACTGAGGGGGAGTGTTATATTACAGCTTTTCCTATTGTCTTACTGTATTGTGAGTCCTATATATATAAGCCCAATATGTAATGTAGAGATGGATTCATTATTCGTGAGGAAATAATAAAATTAGGAATTCTATTTTTTTCTCTTCACACAAAGATTTTCGTTTCCTCATTTTGCTAATTCCGTTAACCATGGAACTGTATACTGTAACTATTAAGTGAAAATGAAAAGAAATCTAATAATGAGGATATTTAATAACTTGCCTTAAAGAAGACAAAATAAGGCACAGCAGAAACTGAATAAGCCTCAGAAATCACTGGTTGCTCTTCTGCTTCAACCTACAATAGTAGTATGAAAAGTCTAAAAAAGAAATATGAGTTCTCAAACATCATCTAAGATTAAAAATAAATAGAAAACGCCCCATAAATGATGCCACGATTTAGATTCCATAGATCAACCAATGATAATAGCAATTACAATTTTCTTTTTTTTTTTTCAAATTATAATACAGCACAAGCATTAAATGAACACGAAACACAAAAAGGTAGAAACAAGATCAGAAGAAGTGCTGGATGATGGATAATCCATTTTTTCATGATGAGAACAGTAATTTTTCAGATTCAAACATGAAAGGGGGGAAAACTCAACTTCCCACCAGATGAAGCTTTGATATGATAGTTACTAATTATCTGTAATCTCTTACAGATGAGTGATAATTTATAAGTTATAACTCATTGCATTGCTCCCTCCACCTTGGGAGATACTGAAGTTAAAATCACATGTTTCAAGGAGTTCAAATCCATGTTTCTCAAATTACAAATGCATCAGTCCAATATCCCATTTCCCATCCCAGAACTATGTACTCAAAATTCTATCACTTTCTTTTTCTTGATAGGCAAAAGGAGACAATTCATTAAACAAAAAAGGAGCCAAAGGCACAGACCCGACGTGTACAGGAAGTATACAAGGGGAGACCAAAGGACTGTAATAAAAAGGAAAGGGCTAACAATCACTTTCTTTTGGCAGGGACGTCTACATCTTCACCACAACACCAATAATTTTAAAAATCAAAGAACAAATGGCTTTCACGTAGTAAAAAGAAAAAACGAATCATGTATCCATGGTATTGAAGCCTTAAATCTGCCCCCTAAAGAAAAAAAGAGAAAAAGGAAAAAAACTGAGACGAAGTTTGAAATAAACCCTAGTAAATTTCGCAGCAAATTCCAATGTTCCACGAAAGTTTGAACAAAAAATAAACCTATTTTAAAAAATAATAATAATAATAATAATAGAGTAAAGGCAGAGAGAGGGAAAGAGATAAATGGAGAGAGTGGGAAAACCCTGAAGAAAACGGCGTGAGGGAAGTCGGTGGAGAGATGGGAGAAGACTTGATCCATATGCTTGGAAGCTTCACACCAGGAGGCCCAGAAGTGGAGGATAACGGGAGCACCTTGGAGAACCACGCTATCGAGCTCTTCCTTTGACTCCACATCTTTAACAGACCCACCCATGGCTTCTCTTTCTCTGAACGAATGCTTCCTACTCAGAATCTCAGTCAGAATACGAAATACAAAGGAGAAAGGAAACAAAACAAAACAAAAGAGGGGCAGGCGTTGGGATCTAATTCTATGGGATTGAAAGAGGGAGATAGATATTGGAAAACAGGAAGTGGCAGGCAGGCGCAAGCGGTCCCTGCGAATTAGAATCACACCTTTTTTTTTTTTTGCCATCACCTTTTCTTAAAATAATAATAATAATAGTAGTAAGAGCAACTCTAATGTGAATTGTTAAAAAATAAGTGCCAAGCCAAACGTTATTTTATAACTCGAATAATGTTTTAGCACTTATAAATAAAGCATGCTTCACCGCAGACTAAAATTCAAATGCAATTTTAATTAATTCATCGTTTTTATTAAAAACATAATTAAACTCACAAATACGATAAATATAATCGCTAAACGAACAATACCATCAACCGCTATTTTACAACCTCTCAATTTTCTCTCCAAAGTTGTCAAATATACCATCCTAAAACCTTACATATTTTACCAATTGGCTGAAATGATTTTATCTTCAGATGCCATTTTACGCGCATGGACAAGATTCTCCCGATGAAGAATCTCCCGATGAAGCGTTTCTGGTCTATAACCCTGCCAACCGTGAAGCATTCAAAATTAAAAGATGCAAGACATTTAGAAAGAGAAGGAAGTTCGTTAGGAAACTCAATACAAACATTTTACTTTTATATTGTATTAAAAATTATAAACTTTCAAAAAATAATAGCCAACCAATGAGGTTTAACTCAATGTTTAAGAGAAAGGAATGGACCTTGAAACAAAATATTAATAAACATTAGAATAAAGAACACCAACTATAATATCCCATTAGCCTTCCATTTTTTCATCCTGGAAATTTTTTTATTGGGAATGAATAAAATAAAAATAAAATAAAGTAAATTCAAACTATACTAAAAAAAAAAAAAAAAAAATCAGACTCCATACCCTATACTTTTTGACCAATTTCATTCTTAATTTATAACTTCAAAAAAGTATCATCTTTAATTTAAACAGTAATGAAGCCAAAGCAAAGGCTGTGAAATATGCCATTCATAATAGAAGCTTCAAAGTACAAACTAAACAAGAGGAAATGAGTAAATGTCCATTCAAACCCTGAGTTCAAGAATTACAATTATCAAGATATATAAATCCTGGATACATAATACCAAAATCGAGAATGGAGAATGATAATATGTTCAAAAGAACATTGCAAAGCTTCAAAGCTTTTATGGCATAGAAAACAAAATAGGAAAAATTCCATGCCACCCATAAATTTATAGTTATAGAGGATTCTTGTTACTTTCTGGCAAAAACTCAACCGTTGAGGATTGATCTCATCCAACCGGATCATGATATTATTCCGGTGCATCGCCTCTTCACCCACCAATGAACGCTTCTCCAAAAACTTACAATCTGTGCAAATACTGAAATACAATATCTAGTCATCAATAATCAAATTCTTTTGATGATTTTTTCACAGCTAAATATTTTAGTTGCAAATGGCAATCAGATCCCCAATTTCAAGACTCGAACCCGTGACCCTCCCCTTCCTATACCCTGCCTTTTTGAAACGTTGAGCGTGTTACCACATGGGATAGGCATGATGAACCATAGAACACAAAATCGATGACTTGCATTATTTAATAAAGGCTTGTGAATGAGAAATTAAATCTTATTAGGAGATGTAATGAGGCCACACTCAATCAAGATTGTTCAGGAATAGCCAACACATAAGAAAATATGCCGTATAGGAACGACAAAGTTACAGCAAACAGGAGTTGCTCAAACATGTTCTAACTATGTCTGAGCAAATTTGGGTCAATGTAAACTTGAATTCACCTTTCTGATTATCTACCACCACCCAAGAAAAGGGAAGTGCAAACCAACTCATGTGAAAAAGTCTATATGGAGGATGAATGAATGAATGGGAATGTCGTCTACAATTGATTTTGTAAAACTTGATCAATCAAACCAGCCTTACCAGTCGCTTGCGAGCCTCCTCGAGTCATGCCACCAGTCTTCTTACATAACTGAGAATTTAATAGCTGATGACAAGATACAACAATAGACTGGGACAATGAGTAAAAGAATCTAAGAATTAGAATGAAATTTTGAGAAATAACACTACATGGGATGCCAGAAAGTGAAGGAGAGAGACCTGGGAACCCGTGATATGCCCTGGCATCATGATCATGCAGGTCAAGCGACATTTCATCTTCTGCTTCCACATTTCTTTCAATAAACAAAACTCGTGTCAATAAACAAAGTATATATATTTAATTATCTAACACATCAAAGGAAACTTGACCTAGTTTCTCAGATCTTCGGAAAGAGATCTCTTCATCAGCTTCTTCACGAGCCTTATGTTCAGAAAATTTCCTGCCATAGTAATATCATCGCAGGTAAAGATACAACAATCTATTTTCATCGTAAATTTTAAGATTTGAACCAAAATGTTCTCAGCTTAATATATCACAGGTAAACTACTACGTCATCTTTGCTATGAAACTCACATGTAAGATCAAAGCAAGACATGGTTCAAAAAGAGACTTAATTTTCCTAGTCAGTTGTCTTTTAATCTTACCTCACTAAATTGTTAAAGATATACAATAAACTGTCTCCGTTTCATACAATAATGAACTGTCTACATAGTGAAGGACGTTTTTGGCAAGCAGAAGTACATTTTACATCAGCGCCTAATACCTCAAGGAATCTATTTCAAAAATCTCAGCAGAAGTATTGCTGCTAGAACTTAGCCTTCATTGTCTCAAAAAGAATGGCAAAATTGGGAAATGGTAATGGAATCTGCGCTTTCTCTGCTCATTGAAATTGGTTAAAACCTAAGGTAAGTCTAAATGATAGAAAGTTTGGTTAATCCATTCAAGAGACAATGGTTGTCACAATAGAGAAAATACATCAAGCATTATATGTTAGCTCTGAAAATTTCAGCCTGTAATCACATCTTTCAATTTTAGGAAGGCAAATGGAGAAAGCAATTTACCTTTTCTATAGTTGTTCAAGCTTGAATATCTAGATTAAATGCATTGACAGCCTCACAAGTAAAACCACTACCTACTTATAGGATTCTTAAATTTGAAAGCCATTAAAACTGTCTATACCTCATCTTTTAAAATATATAAATACTTTATGTTAAGACAAGGTGCATGCAATTTTTTTCAGTATGGCACATAGATTTGTAAATATTTTTTCATTGTAGCCTGTACTCTTTCACTGCTTGCCGGTTCTGTGCTTGCCGCCCTTCCTCTCCATCTGATTTTAGTATCAATTCCAGTGAAAAAGGATAGAGCAATTAACTTATCAAAAAAGACAAAGCAATGAATAATTTTGGGTATATTACCCAAAAATGATATTCTACTGCACTGATCCTTAGTTTCCTCAACAAACGGCCACATATAGGTTCGGATGAGGGAACTAGATTTTTTCTTTTCTCTTTTTGTGCAGAAAAAATGTTAAACTCAGTGATTTGGTCAGCCTTAACACACTTATTATAAATAAAATTAACCTGCAGTGGAACATACAACACAGAGCACAGACACCACCACAAGTCAAAAAAGAAGGATACAAAAATCTCACCACGTCGCTAGGACTAAACTAATTCCAAAAAGCCATCAAAGATAAAGGTTCTTCATGAGTAATAAACTTGGTCCAAGACTAATAACTATAAACACGCTATCATTTTGAATTACAGTCCATCTTCTGGCAATCATGTTTCTTTGCTTTCAAAACCATTCAAAAAAATACATATTGTCTCTAAACTGGTGCAGCTTTTAATCTTATGCACAGGAACCATGCCAACCGAGGGAGTCTCTAACCCATCAAAGAGTTAATCAATGGCCACACCAAATAGTGAAAAATTTATTCCCACAAAACCCAGCTGAGGCAGTGACTGGGCATGGAGGAACGAGAGGAGGAAAACTAACAGAAACTGAAACAAGAAGACTTGAGCTTCACCCCTCTACTGAGTTGCATATCAGGCTCATGGTATACGTGAGCCACTTTTTAACCGAACTATCACCCAGCACCTAGAAAGTCTAACCATAGGTAGGTGGCAACCTATGACCAAGGCAAGTAATCCAATTGGCCAGTCCACCTCCATCTGAATTCAAACCATGGTTTTTTACTGTGCTGACTTTTCAGTTAGAGTTGCTAATGTTGAGGATATTGATGATCATTCCACCTTATCCCCTTTGGTTGGGTTTTCTGTACTCCCTTGGCAAATAAGTTAAAGAGCTTGAATTTTTTTTTTTTTTTTTTTGATCGATAAAAAACAGAGAGGAAAAAGGAAAAAGAGCCTTGACTTACAAAGGATCATCAAGCCCCCAAAGCTGGATCCTTGAGCAGGCAGCTTACACATAATCCAAGGTGGCCAAATATCAGTGGGCCTAGGCCATGCACCTTCATATAATTAAAAAAAAATCCCCGACCAAAAGGTCTTAAGAAAATAGACAAATCAGCAAATCTTGATGCATTGTCTCTATTATATTACCATCCTTGCACTAAAAGCCCAAGCTAGTGGTGAATGGACCAATAACCAAGCCAATATTCAGATCCTGTAGCCCCCTCCTACTAGTGGAAACGCAGACAAACAAGAGGAAAACATTGGGAAAAATATATGCTTTCATAGGGTTTTAACCAACCCCCCAAAAAACTAAAGCTCTAATACCGTATACTAAAGATTAAGAAGATAAAGAATTGGATTAATAATGTACATCAACTACAATCTTTAAATGGGGCACACTGCTGGAAGCTATAATTTGAAACATCGCTTTTCTTATTTCGTGAACTAGCAATTGACAAGTTTTAATAATGTCGGGCGAAATTATTGTGGTTCTCTTTCCAATCGTGTTTGTGAGATCTCTATTATGTAGTCTTCTTTCATCAAAAAAAAAAAAATGCCAAGTTTTACATGTCTTATTTGAGCTCCATATGAAAACTATGGAACGAGGCTTTCTATAATGATATAAGAATCTTGAGCGTAAACCACACCGTCAATCGGAAAATCAAGCCGCCAGAGAAAAGTAGAGGGGGTTAGGTGAGAGGCCTTTCCGTGATGAACCAAGCACCGGCTGTAAGTGGTGCTGGCGCTTATAATGAGAAATTCTCTTTGGAGAATGGGTGATCGCATCTCAAGTTTGGAGAGGAAGTCGGGGTTAAACATTAGACATCAGGGGCGGTTATGGTACTAGCTTATGGAAAGACATCAGAAAAGAATGGCTCACCTTCTCTCAAAATTCTATTTCCTCCCTAGGAAATGGTAGAGTCGGGCTTTGAAGGGATCCTTGGTGCGACGACCGTGCCGGGCCATGCCTTCCCGCTCATGTTCAACTCGGGCAAATTCTCACAAAGACGCGAGGTGCAGACGCTCGGGATCCTTCAAGGGAGGACGGGCCGGGTCTCCAAGATTCCTTAGACCTTTTAATGACTCGTATATGGGAATAGAGAGGAAAGGCCCTTCATTTTCTTCACAACAAAGAAGATTAAATTCCGCTTCAAGAGGATCGACTTTGTTAAAGGGGTCTATCACCGATGCATTTTCAGCTTAGACATATGTATCGCATGCCAATGTTTTTTCTCCTCCTTTAGATTTCCCTAGTAGATCCATCCGAACCCAACTGCTCCCCAAAATCGGGTTTTTTTGTCGGGAAGCTTCCTAGTAAGGTGTGCTTACGTTGACCAACTAAGAGGAGGGACTTTAGTAAATGCTTTATGTCAAGAGAATGAGGAAACAATGTAATCACTTGCTTATCCATTGTTCGAGCCAAGATGTTATGGATCTTCTTTCGCACCATCAAGCTAATTCGTGTTCCCCCGCATTTGCCGGCGAATCCTCCTTGCTTCGCAAAGCGCCATAGTGTCGCAAAAAGGAAGAGAGTTTGATGGCGCCTCTTTGTTTATTCCTGACGCGTGGCTGGAAGGAATAGGTGGCTTTGAAAATGAGACCCTCCGCTTCATAGATGAAATCTTTCTTCGTTTACCTTGTGGGCGGCCAAGGTGCATTGTTGATAACTTAAATTCTTGTGGGGCTTTGGCCAGATGGGGTATATAGGTGAGAGTGTGAGATGGTTTCCTTTATACTTCTCTCTTGTGTGTTTTGGGAGCTGTGCTCTTTTTTCATCTATACTTTTACTGATCAAAAAAATAATGATATAAGATATGGAACAGAGTGAAAAACACTGGCCTCTCATTGACTGTTTTGAGAACAAGTCATCAATGTCGTACTCTTCGACATCCTTTAAAGGTTCTACCACTGTCCTTCCTGCTGCTCTAGATTTTCTCACTGGCCTGGCTTTAGCTGTTCTTGTAGGGATCTCCTCAAGCCTCTCAGGAGTGGTAAACAAAGCATCCAAAACTTCCTTCTGCAGATTTCGTCTATATTTCTTCCCAGGTAATTTGCCTTGTATTCAAAATCCTGCTCTTCGAAAGTACAATGTGAATGTAAGAAAAATTAAGGAAACCCCTGCAAACTTTCACTGATGTCTCAATTTAAGTCCCTAAGTTTTTTGTTAAAAATGTCAATCTTGAGCTATACACCTACACCCATATGTCAAACTAATTTTATTCAGCAATTTTAAGGCTATTAATGATGGAAACTCTCATATTACACTCACAGGATCACTTCATGAAGGTTTGCATATCTACTTGATTTGCAAATAGCATGTGCAAGTTTCTATCCATTTTAAACAAAATTGGTTAGCAAAAGGGTTGATTTGATATTTGGACGGTTTAGTGTTGACGCTGCTCCAAAAAAAAAAAGCAAACAAGACAAACAAAAACAAAGGTTTAAGAACTAAATTGAGACTGGCAGTTTATAGGGGGCTTTTTTATTCCAAAAAAAAGGAAAAAGAACTGACCTATGAAACATCACGAGAACGAATTGATTCCCCATCATCAACAAAACTGGAGAAACTCTTAAATTGATGGAGTTAATGGCAATTGAAAGGAAAAAGACAGGTCAAAGAAATATACCTTTGGTCACTAGTCATATATTCTGACTTCCCTTGACAAGGAAGAGATCCTGAGTTTGGACAAGCATCTGTAAACTACAAAAATTAACTCAAATAAAAAGAAAAATCAGTTATTATCGTAATAAAACAGGACCTACAATATCCAGTTGTAGAGAGGAAGGGAACAAACTAGGGAACATCCAACACAAATTTACCATCTAACAAGAAGCCACACCATATAATTGCAGATACCCAACATTTCCAAAACTCGATTGAAGAGTTGTTAATATTTTGCATAAATGTGTATGGCAACAGAAATAAGTTAAACGCAAGGAAAGTCATTGTCACCACTGCATTTACATAAAGACACTCCAACAGTGATCTCATTTTTTTATAGGTGACACTCCAACAGTAATTTCACTAAATTTATTCCCTAATCCTGAGGATTTTTCTAAAATTTAGATTACAAAATAAAATCTTGGCTGAAATAACGAAGCATCTCTTACCAACTTGTCTGGGTAAAAAGTCCATGAATCAAGGAAATATAGAGCAGCACAAAAAGGATCACAAATTGATGGCTGAGAGATATAATTTTTGCAGAATATTTGAGAGCTTTCTCTAGTGATAAATTCATTCCCAGATTAAATCAAGCTATCTGTTATTTTTTAAAGAAATGAAATAAGTGGATGTAGAACATAATTTTCCTATGAACAAATAAAGGATTCCTGAAAGAAAGTCCATCAAGATCATGATATGAAAAAAGAGGTGGCAAAATTTGAGACAGCAGCACCTAGATCTGTATGTGTAGGAGGAAGACAGGACAGGTGTGAGTTTCAGTTGTAATTTTCAGATCTTACAAGCAAACATGAACTAAAATCCTACAATCCTTAAAAAAATAAAATAAAATAAAAAAGAGATAATACCTTCTGTTTGGATGAACACAAACTAAATAAGTTCTGTACATGCATGTGTGCTTGTATACCCTTCAAAAGTGTACGCCACAGAAATACCCAACCACCTTGCCATTCTATGAAATAGAAGACAAAATATTGATTATACAAAGCCCCATAGTGGTACAATAGTTTATAATAAATCCAATGAAAAGTCTACACGAAAGGAATTTCTGTTGCACACTTCTGTAAAATGAATATATGGTGACTACAATTGTTTTTCTTTCATCCAATAATAAAGAGAAGAACAAACTACTTCAGAATAAATATTTCATGAAGCTCTTTGAAAAATTATTGCTGTCATTTCGATTAGTGAAACAATTGATATTGCCAATGCACACCAAAATTGAGGTGCATACCCTTTTCTTTTGCAAATAAGTTTTATTCAAATCATGAGTATACCTTTTGGTATTTCCTTATATTTTTTTTATAGAAGATATAGCATGAAAATCTTAGCAATTATTGAAATCCTAAAATCCATGCAGTTATACTAACCTTTTGACTGGATTCACTAGGATAACAGTTCTTTTCATCCAAAGTTGCTGCTGATATATCAAGAAGTTTATCCATACCCTGAATTGTAAAAAAGATTTTTTGTCAGCCAATATCGTTTACCTTATGCCACGTTGCAACATGTAATGAAGTTGAGAAAATGATAAGAGAAGTGCTGCCATTAGGAAAAGGCAGACCACTTAATTTTTTTGTTTGTTTGAAGAATTAGTTTTACTTAAACAAGTTAAATCTAGTGCTGAATGTTCAACATAACACCTGTCGCCAACAAGTTGTCGTCACTGATTTAAGATCTGCACAGAAAATAAAAACAGGCTATTCTTATACCAAATAAACAATGCTCAGAATATAAGATAGGCAAACTTTTTCTGTTGTTACAGAATACAACAACAAAAATTATTCGCCCAAAAGTCCCCAGATTAAGGTGGAGAATGCCATAATAACATATCTCATATCCAGGTGAATAAGGTACATATATGAACATATAAAGATGCAAAGGTGAAAGATAAATTACTGCCTCCTCCATATCCTAAACATGAGAAGGGAAAGAAACAGAGGGATTAAATAAGCTCCTGATTTTTCTAACTGTTTGGAATTTATTATCTTAAAAGTGTGAATCTAGACCTTAACTTAACTGCCCAGTCTAGATCTTTGTTTTATCCCTAAAATTTTATCTCATAGAGATAAAATATAAAAATATAGGTGGTATTTGTTTTTGTTCAATATAAAATTAAAAAATATTTAGCTTTTTTAATTTATGTATAAGTAATTTATTGATAGCAACCAATAAACTTGTTACTAATAGGTTAATTTTTAATTATGTTGATTAATATCCATGTTACTTTTAACTGAATAAAAAGCTCAAATATTTTGTTTTTTCTGAAAAAAAAAAGGCAATCTAAGGGAGCATTTGATAAAACTTAATTCTTTATTTCTTAAATTTATTTTCAATTAAATTATATTTAAGCTATTAACTTAATAATTATTAATTGATTTGTATCTTAAATATTAAAATAGATTATTAAATTGACAAATTTATTTACATAAATTATTATTAAAGTAAATGATGTTGAGTAATAATAGAAGTCATGAAATAACAAAGGAAATTATGCAAGTAATTAGAGTAAAAAGGAGGGAAAAAGATAAATAAAATATGGATTTAAAAATTTTTTTTTTTTTTTTACTTTTTTACTGTTTTTTATTTTAAATCATAACATTGAATTATCATATATATATATATATATATATATATATATATATAAATGATAACCCAGGGGTTCGAAAAAACAAGTGGCCAAACCCATCTCTTCTTTTCATAAAAAGGCCATTTCCGAATATGCTTTCCTTCTGATGGAATAAGGAAATTTTCCAGCAGAGGGTTTTTCTGGAACCCCTCCCCTTTCTTTTTTATAGAGATGCATACCACTCTTTAATATCATGGCCTGAGTTTCCATAGAAAAACCTTTTGCAAAGAGGACCTGTTAATTAAGAAACCCCTGATCTAAATTATAGTCACAAATCCCTGTGCAATATAATACCTGGCAATTATATTGCAACTGATTGCAAGTAAGCTCTTTAAAAGCAAAATAGACTTCATTCAAGAAGACTAGATTTGAGTATTGGCTTTGACAGAAATATAATACCCTAACATAAGGTAGGAATAATTATAAACAAAAGCAAAGAAACCTAACATACCTTTGTAATGTCATATCCACAATTATCTGCACATTTAATAGAAAGTTTGATTAGTGATTGTAGAAAAATGTATTAATAAGCACCCAGAAGAAAATGAGGCACACCCTCTGTATACAGGAGGCATACAAAATGTACCAAAGACAGTAAAAACTAGCATCTCAAACCTTTCATAGAATATCTAAGAAATCAAACAAGGAGCTAAAATTACAGCCCAAAATGAAATTTATTCCACCAACATACACATAATATGAGTGCTACAGAATATATCTATGTTGGTTTTAATTTCTTTATGAGGGGATTTTGTTAGCATGCACACACTCAATGCTAACTAAATCCCTCAAAAAGAAATTAAAGCCAATACAGTCATAATCAGAACCAGAGTAATCATCTGAAGTATAAAAGAAACAAACAGGCATCACATTGTGATAGGTGGAAAAGTAATAGCAATATGCCCAAGTGAAAAAACATATATTGATTCAACAAGAAATTAGAAAAAATTTTGCTCTAGTTGAGTGGTATTCTACTTCTTCAAGAGGCAACCTCTGAGCTGAGATTTTTTTTTCTGCTAACATTATAATAAAGAAGAAAAGATCTGTAATATAATTTAATTAGCAGTTCAATTTGCATCCACCATAGTAAAATAGAAAAATATGCATCCTCATAAAAAGACAAATAACAATAGTTTACATAGTGAGGACATTATAAAATATTTACCAAGAACTTCTTGAATCAGGCCCCTGTCCAGCTGAAACCCATTTCCAAGCATTTTAAATATGAAACCCTCAATATCCTTGTGCATAAGATCATCCTTCGCAGAATCAAATTTATCTTCTTTATCTCGACATTCAAGTAAGGGAAATTTAGTCATATCCAGTTTCAATGGTTTGGTTGCCACAGATTCACGTGCTGACGCTGTGCTCCTAGTATAACTTTTACCAATAACACCTGAAATAGTACCCGTTGAAACGGGACGTCTTTTTGGATTTAAAGCCTTGGGGTTTCTGTCTTCAGGACATAAATGTTCAGAAATATCACTATAGCACTCTGAAGATGCATCATCCTTCACCTCCTCATTAAATGTAGCAGTAACCTGATTACATGCATGAGCAGTAGAGGTGGAGGTGCTTTTATTCATGTCATATAGAATTTCACCAGCCAAATCAGCATTTCGGCCTGCCTTACAATAAGCAGAAGCTATTTCTTGAAGGGAAAATGTGGAACCAAATGCATCAAGCAAAACCTCCAAAGCCTTTCTTTCATCATATTCTGATATGCTTGAAGCAGAGACTTCCATTCTGGAATGCTCCAATACATTAGGAAGAGACCATAAGGGCATTTTCACACCAATCACTGGATAATGTCATGATCATTACAATATGAAAGCAAACTAAATTCGACACATTCATGAAAGAAATAGCATAACTGCTGACATGAAAACCCAATCGGATGACAAAACAAACAAGATATGCCAACCTCTCGCCCCGAAATACCAGTGCGCCTTTTTCTTTCTCAAGTAAGCAAGAGAGAAATTTTAGAATTAACGGAGGTAGGAAAGCACATGATAAAACAAAAAAATTAGACTAAGTTTGGTTCCTAAAAAGTAGTAAAGAAAGGAAAAAGAATGCAAAGAAAAATGTTTTCTCGTGTTTGATTTGTCATGAAAAATACAAAAGAAAATGAAATTTAATCAATCTTCATATAGAAACAGAATCATAAGTGAAATGGGTTTGAAAGGAAATGCAAAACTAATGCCTTAATTCTAAATCTACTTTTATTTTCTTCCTTTCTGTTTTTCCTCTCTGATTGACTTCACCTCAAATTTCACACGGTGATCATTTTCTCAGTAAAGAACCAGAGTGGTGAGATGGAAAGAACCAAGGAGGCAAAAGAACAATGATAAAATAAGATCACCTCTGTGAGTGATAGCATGATCAATGGGGACCAGGTATGCCTCAAGCTCCACAAATAACTTGAGCAAAAAATAAACAACATCAAGAATAAAAAAATAAAAAATAAAATTAGGGCTTTCGAGAAGAAAGAACTCCATGCGAAATGTAGGACATTGCCGCTGTCCCAGTGAATACCCATTAGTATTTAATTCCAATCTGTAAAACGTCATTCCACCATGCTAAAGCCCATGAAAATGGAACAATATCAAAACCCACGAAAATTATGGGTTTCATTTCCTCTAATCATCGATCGTTATAAAAAATATATATATTCTACAAATCATTCATCAGAATGTGACAAAGCCATTAATGTCCGGATAAACCTCCTCAATCAACCAGATTACATCACATGCGATCAGACCCATTCAAACCCAAAATGCTTTCCCGGAATTCAATTCAAACAATAATAATTAAAAATTGTTAAAAAAAATAAAAACCGAGGCGGCAAAAGTTCCTGATATCATACAGCAGAAATTTGGAGTGGTTGGATGAGTGCAGAATTGCAATCCCAAAACCCAAATTCAGACGAGGAAATGCAAGGAGACTGCAGGCAAAGAAATTGAGGGGAAGAGCTTACGTACAGAAGAAGGTTTAGAAAACAGACAAATGAAGCAGTCACACACTACTTTACATATAAAACAGACAAATGAAGCAGTCACACACTACTTTACATATATAGAAGGATGGAACGTAGGGTACTCAAAAAGACGGGGAAGCGAATGATTTTCTTGCAAAATCTGTTAATGGATTTTTGCGAATTTCGCGTCTCCTTCTGCTCTCTCCCACCACCTTCCTTACTACTTCCTTCTTCGTACTGGCTCTGCTTTGGCGCGTGACCAAGGGTTGTCTCGTTATTGTGGGGGTATTTCAGGGGTAATTCGGTCCATCCATGGCCACAAACTTAGCGTGTGCTGTCCTCTTCAGATCGATTCCCAGGGCTTATAAAATTGAAACTAAAGAAGGGATGAAAAGGAATGAATGTTACCAGAGTCTTTTTGACAATGATTGGGGCTAGTTTTGGAATACATGTTAGAGTTTGAGACCAAAATAGTGTTTGTAAAAAAAAAAAATGACGATTTTAGTTTTTCTAGCGTTTCAATACTCCTTTTCAAACTAGCCAGAATGTGAATTCACGTAGATTGATAAATCGACAAATACCATCGTTTCCGACAAATGCTTTAGTTCAAACGCCCCGATCACGAACTGCGACTCAATTCCGATTCAATCACACTGCTGCATTAACCATTCGATTTTTAAATCTCTTCACATAACGGGGATTCAGCCTTTTATTTTCGTCACTTTCTTCCTCCTTATTTTATTATTTGAATTATGACATATACAATTATCATTGCCATACGGATAACGGTATTTTAAGAATTTTAATTCCAATCAAGCCGCTGTTTACGACAAATGCAGATTGACTATTTTCGACATTAATTTTAAGCCAAACTAATTTTATAATACGTTTTTTTTCAAATAAAGTGATTTTACTAAAACTCTATATGTTAAAGTAAAGAAGCAAAAGTTCTAATTCCTAATTAAATATTTTTTTTTTTTCGACAACTAAACATATTATTTTTACAATGAAGAACTGTTCTGACTAAACTGCACCTCCCTCCTCTTGTCCTACTTATTTAAACGTTCAACTTATTTCCACATAAGTTAGACATGAAATATTTTGTTGGAAAACCTCAAATAATCCAAAATTTGTACATGTAACCTTACACATGTTTTTTTTCTTGATGATAACTTATTTCGGACAAAAATACAATTTTTTATATCATATATTTATATTATCTCTTAATAAAAGAAGTTATTTTTTGAAAGAAAATAAGGACATTTTGACAAAAAAAAAGTTAAAATTTGATGGATGATCGGATTCACAAAGGGTGTTCAAAAGGTCCTCTTTTTTTTTATGAAAGAAGATTAACAAACGAATAACTTACAGACACGATTTGAAAAGAGAACCTCAATAATCATGAAAACTAATATTTATAACATCTGTAGGAAAGTTTGATCACCAAACACTTGAATCTATACTATTAAGCCCTTTTTTAGCAAGACAATCAGTTGTTCTATTTGTTTCTCTATACAAGTATAGTTAAACATAAATATTTAAACTTTGAGATAAATTCTAAATATCCTTAATTAATAACAAAATAGAACTATGAATATTAATCATTTTATTATAGCAATCTATCACTATTTTTAAGTCATATTTAATCTCTAAATTCAAAAAACCGTTATTCTTTGCGGCTAATATACCATCTTTAAAAGTTATACATTGAACAACAATAGTTGATGAATTATTAATATGCCTACAAGCAACCATTTTCATAATACCATTAGAATATCTGATATTTTAGCCTAAAGCACTAATAGTTTGAACTGTTTAACTATCAAAATTTAATTTGAACCAATTACTAATAGGGGATCCAACGAATCCATTTTTTCACAGTTCCAAGACATCACTTTGTGTTTATACTTTATACCGAGAATTCTTTTAATCCATTTTAATTGTGTTTATAACTTCACTTTGAGACATTTGAAAACCGAATTTCTAAGGCCCTGTTTAATAAAATGAAAAAATTAAGTGCTGAATTTCATAATTATTGAATCTATACTATAAAAATTGTTTGATAAGTTACTAACAATTGAATGTTAAAGATAAATATATTGTTTGATAACTCAGAATTGACACGAAAATTACGTATTTTACATATTTAATTTATTATCATTAAATTACATATTATCCAAAATAAATAGAGTTTCTAATAATATTTTATTTTTCACTACAATTATTAATTATTGTAAATAACTTGTTTAAAATATGTAAAAATATTTATTCTAATAATATTGTCCTGTGCCATAAATATGTTTAAAAATAACCAATAGAATCTAAACTTTTAAAACTATCCAAACTAATCAAGATATATTTACAAATATTATATATTATTTATATGTCTTTTGGTCCAATTTATTTTAATTTAAAATTATTTTTGTCGAATCGTACTTACATTCCATGTTAAGTGTATTTACCTACTTATAATTTTCAATGCTTTTCATTTAAAATTTTCAATTGCTAACTTCCTAAAATTCTCATATCAAACATATCAAAAATTAAAACCATCAAAATTTTTATTTTCAATGGTTTAAACATTTTCAATAGTTTATCAAACAGGGTCTAAGTCTGGTCCTTTATCTATTTTTTATGTTATTTGAACAAAAATATTCTCCTTAATGACTTTCCTTTTAAGGTATAGAACCAACTTGATTGGAAAAAAAAACTTTTTGGACTTGTGGAGGAGAATCTCAATGTTCCATTTTGGAGGAATGGGTTTCCTAAAATATTAATGGGATCCACTTCTTCAAGTGCTAAAAATAAATTACTAATAAAAACAAGAAAAGGGGTGGAACCCCATTCTTTTGATTCATGTTGAAGAATTATTAGGCATGAAACTTAGACTGGAAGGCTTCAGAGTGGTACTTCTCTTTCACGTAATTAAAATATATATATATATATATATATATATATATATATATATATATATATAACTTAGACTGGAAGGCTTCAGTGGTACTTCTCTTCAATAATTAAAATATATGAGATATATATATATATATATATATATATATGAAAAATTAAATATTTAAGTGGCACTTCTTTTTATATTTTTAATCATCAATTGAATATAATTTATATAGGACTTGGAAGGCTTTGATGCCTTAAGAGCAACTCCAATTTAGATGTCGTACTTGCAGATTAAATGTCATTTCGTAACTCGAACAGCCACGACTCCTCTCACAAGATTAAGCCCAAAGGTGCTAAAATTTGGGTGTCATTTAATAATTTAATATTTTTTATTAAAAAATATAATTAAACTTAACTGCATATTTTTATAACGATCACAATTTAATCTGATATATTTGTATAGAACAATTTTAAATTTCAAAATTTTTAAATTTCAAATTTTGTTCACGAAATTCAAATTTCAAATTTCTAACCGTTGAAATTCAAATTTGAAAATTTAATCACAAAATAAAATTTTTAAAAAGTATAATTCATCTATAAATATAATTTTCTCATGCTTTTTCATCCTTCTATCTTACATTCTTTATAAATTCATTATCTCATTCTCGATTATTTATCCTTTCATATTTTCGCTCATCAAGTTATATAATAATCGCTTTCCAAATATTTATGGCAGGATCATCACACGCTAAGCAAGATAATGATGTAACTGATATGTTATAAGGTCAGAATCTGGGGCGTCTAAAGGGTTTAGTCAGTGATGATAAGAATAAGATCGTGGTTCCGTTCCAAAGCCTACATAATGGTTAATCGCGGACAGAGTTGAAGGTTACGAAAGACTCATCGCGACCATTTTGCTACCCATTGTGTATATGAAAGTTTTTTTTGAAGGAGGTTCCGAATGAGTCGTCCTATTTTTCTTCGAATTGTAAATGAGGTTGAACAATACGATCCATACTTCATCCAAAGAACAGATGTCGTTGGAGTTCTTGGTTTGTCATCTCTTCAAAAGATAACAGTTGCTTATAGAATTCTTGCTTACGGAACACCGATGTGATTCTATGGATGCAATACACCGTATCTGGAGAACGTGACCGCCATGCAGAGTCCTCGAGAAGCGCTCAGGAAAGCTGCACAGGTGAATGTTCGCACCATTACCTAAGGTCACCAAACACATTATTGCTCGATTCGCTGCAAACGAGGGAACAACGTGGTTTTCCCGGGCATGTCAGTGGCATCGATCAACGACGGGGTTTCGAAAAATCAATCCCACCACGTAAGAAGGTATGTATACCGGGCCATCACATGAACCAACAATCATTTTAGAAGCTGCAAGATCTCAAGATCTTCAGATACGGGCATGTATCTTCAGAATCATCTATCATCAATGACATAAATGTTCTAGATAGGTCCCCCCGCTTTTACATTATTAGCAAATGGTCATGTTCCTCCGCCAACTATATAATTATATTGTTAGAGAGAATGTATATTATCTATTTATAGATTATCCAAACTCTGGCCGACATTTGCAAAAACAATTCCCCGTCCACAAGGTTTGAAGAAAAACATTTTGCTAAAGCACAAGAGTCGCAAGGCAGATGTGTGAGCGCATTCGGGGGTACTTCAAAGCCCATTCGTAATCAGGCGTAGGGACCAACATGTTTTTTTGCTGATTGAAGAAACACTTGCGCATATTATGAAAGTGTGCATAATAATGCAATATGGTCATCGAGGACTAAGGAGATAACGGTAACAATGACTTTGATGGAAGTTAAAACCAGTTCAGAAGTGTCACATGCATATATACTGCACTAGAAGACTCATGCAAACCCATTATCGATCAAGGACGTTGTTACTCATTCTCAACTCCGCAAATGATCTTATCGAGCATTTGTGGGAACGACATGGTTACTAATAACCTCATCAATTTCTGCTGGTTGTATTTTCTATTCCAATTTCAATTCCATGTTGTATTTTAATTCCAAATTTCAATTTCATGTTGTATTTTAATTCCCAATTTCAATTTCTTGTTGTATTTTAATTTCAATTTCAATTTCATGTTGTATTTTCAATTCCAATTTCAATTTCAAGTTATATTTTCTCAATTCCACTGCAACATATTAATAAATAATGACAACAAATTAAAAATAATAGGCAAATGATGTAATAAAATACAACTAAAAATTTAAACCCCGCTTTCATAACCTCTATCTCTGTGTTCCAATGAGGTCACAGAAAAGTGGGTCCTCATGCCAATAGTATCGCTTCCATGATTTTCATCTCATTTCGTATTCGAATTCTCTTGCACCCGGCCTTCTCGTCACTCTAACCGTTACGATGTCGCTCCAATGCTATCTCCCGCTGGAAGCATAAATTTTGGCTATCGCTCTAACTTTTTGTCGTTCCACTTCCATTCTTTCATTCCAGTGGTGATGATCTAGTGATCTTTCAACATCGGTTTGCTTCTCTTTGTTTTTAAGTTGTTTCTTCGAAGCTTTTCTACCCAATGGCCTATCAAGGTTGGGAGTGGACGAGGGTTCAGTGTCATCCCCTAAATATGGAGTTGAATAGCGTGATTCGAATACCTGAGTTTCGATCTCAACAAGCACATTACCAATTTGGAATGAGTTTTGCCTCTTATTGTTGGTCGGATAATAAATTCATTTCGCTCTATTTTTCTTAATATATTCCAATAATGTCAGATTAAATGGTTTTCCAATAATCTTAACAAACATTTCTTTTGCTTCATCAACTCAAAAAACATATGAAAATTATTCATTTGGTCAGCTGCTAACAAATCATACTAGTGTCTAAATTAAAAGTTTATATCTTACATGGTTTTGTTTCTATAAAATCATTTTGTCTGAGCTCGAATTTGACTATAAAACTAACAAATTTGTCGTATTTTGCATTTATATCGCCCAACGACTTTTAATGAAGATTGAGACCGCCTTCATGATTGCCTCCATGAGTTTCTAAGTATTGCGTGGCTCTTGCCAGAATGCACCACCTTGTCGTTTTCATTTCCCGTGACCGTGATTCAAGCCAGATAAGCCACGCAGACACAATTAATTTATCTTCTTCTATAGAGAAGTTCTTTGTCCTTTGCGTATCTTCAATCTCGAATCGACTTCCATTTTGTACCGCGCCACATCGTGAGATTGCTCAATAAGATTATCATATAATCCAGGTCGCTCATAAGCAAATCAAGAATCGCTATATTGCAAATCCATCTACAAAAAAATTAAAAATTATAATCAATTTAAAGAATGAGCAATTATAAAGTATACAAATAAATCTATCAATTATAAAACTTATAATCAATTTAAAGAATTAGCAATTTATCAATTAAAAATTATCAATTTATCAATTTTAATGAAAAATCAATTTGTCATCCAAAAGAATGAGCAATTGGTCACTTAAAAAATTTAAAATCAATTTCTTAAAGAATGAGCAATTTATAAAGTATACAAATGAAATCTACCAATTATAAAATTTAAAATCAATTTAACGAATGGTTAAATTTATCAATTAAAAATTATCATATTATCAATTTAAATTTAAAAAATCAATTTGTCAATTTAAAGAATGAGTAATTTATAAAGTATACAAATTAATTTATCAATTATAAAAATTATAATTAATTTAAAGAATTAATAATTTATCATTTTTGATTTAAAAATCAAAATTTCAATTTTTAAAGAGGCAAGAAATACCCGTCTTCTTCCTCTTCCTCCCTTCTTTCTTCCTCTTCCTCCCTTTCTCCAAATCCGTCCCGCAAACGAGGCTCGCTTTCTCGTGAAACAAGCCATGGCTCGTGGTGCTCGAGATTCGGCGAAGCTCTGTGTTTTCCAAACACTGTAAGGCAAGGATAAGGTGAAGTTCCTTTTCCCTTTGATCTATAGTTTTATAGATTTAGAAATCGAATAGATAATATCAGACACTACTGTAATATATCAACTGATTATTGTCCCATCATCATATGCGTAAATATGTGATCTATTATCTGATGATATTTTTGATACCTCTTATGTCATTCCATCGAGCCTAAATTTTTACCGCTTTGGAAGGCTATTTTAGTAGTTAATAATGATATTCTATAAGAATCCCGTCGAGTTGCTCTTAGCTCAACTTAGGTGACATTCATTTTTTGGTTTTTTGTTGATAGCTATTTAGGCTATTTGTTTTTTTAACTTTTTTTATGACTTATTATTGAAATTTTTTAAAAAAAATTATGAATAAAAAAAAGTCAAAAATATTTGGTTTTTTCAATTCAGAAAAAGTAATATTCCAAAACAAGAAACACCATCCTTCTCCAATCAAAAGAAGAGCTAGCAATACTTACTACTAAATGTTAAAAAACAAATAACTTAATATTTAATATTATTAAGTACTATTTAACATTAAGCTGAAAAAATTATATTTAGCATTAAGAAAAAAAACAAACCCACCTTAGTAATCTACTATGCGAATAAAGCTGTTGCAAATGATACCTTGCTTCCAAGACTTGGAAGGAACGTGGCAAGCAAGAAAAATGGAGGTCTTTGGATACCCTATTGGCCCCGAATCTTTTGAAAGTCGATGGAGGATGGTTTGTTGGACTCTCCAGAGATCGTGATTTGTTTAATATCCTATTGGTCTTGAATCTTTTGAAAGTCCATGGAGGATGGTTTGTTTGACTCCTCAGAGACCGTGATTTGTTTGACTCTCCTAGCCGTCGCCGCCTATGTTATGTAGAATGTGGCCAAAAAAACACAGGCTATATAAAGTGGGGCCCCACTTTATAGTGGGCTCATTTTTCAAATAATAAAATATTATATATATTTATAATTTATAATTAATTAAATATAATAAAAATTTCGCTGGTTAATGCTCTAAAAACTCACGTTAAATGCAATAAAAGTCTTCAAAAGACTTCACTTTAAATACAATAAAGGAAGTTCACATGGGCCCCACTTCATTAAATGATATGTCTTTTTGCAAAACTCAAATCGCTGATTACTCTATGCGATGGCTTCTTTTTATTTTTGTTAAAAAAGCTGCTAAAAACACTCTTTCAATATCCAGCAGCTCCGTCTGGGCGAATATTGCGCTTTCTTCAAAAAATTATAGCTCTCCTTTTGCCGAAAACAAATGCATAAAAATCTTCGAAGAATTCGATCACAGTATGAAATAATTTATTATTTATTTTTAATGTATTTTTATTTGATTATTTTATATTTTATCAAATAATAATTTTGTTAGTTTTATATTTTTATTATGCGCCTCAATCAAGAAAGAAGACATGTTCGTTGATCAAAATTTTCAAGACTTCTCTCATCAAAGTTCTATCATTATTGATCTAATTTAAAGTTTGATCTTCAATTGAATAATCGAGCTTATTAAGGCCTACTGGCATTGCTTGGATATGAAAAAGAAAGGTTAAAAGAAAACTGGCAGCTACAATCTCAAGGAGCATGGACAGTCTCTCTGGGTGAATACAAGTAATAAGCCGACATGAAATATAATGAAGGTTCAAGATGAAAAAGATATTAATGAAGATGGGAGAATTTAGTAAATGTTAAGATTTGGATGATTGTAAACAAGAAATTTTGAAGAATGTGGAAAATAGGAATAAACAACATGATAATTTGAGGAAAATATGAATGAATAACAAGATGATTTAGATACACATATTTGTTTCTTCGCTTTTACACATGCCAGACATTCCAGTAAATCAAAAAATTATTTGATCAAAATTTAACAGATATTACAGAAAAGAGGTCCTTCTAAAGTAGTTTTACAATTTTCCTAAAGACTCATAAAATACAGATTTCTCTCTTCTACACATTACACTCAAGTATTTATCAAATGGTGAAGACTATTTAAAATGGTTGGTTTACTCACCAATGATGAAAGATTTGGTTATTGTGCTATTTAAAATAAAGAACATTTTTTAATACAATAAGCAACCCATTATTCGAAAATATCTAAAATAGAATAAAGTCGAAACTAAGAATTTACTATGCATTTTTATAATAATGTAAAGATATTTGAAACTTAAAGAAAAGAGATTATAATTTTGACAATTGATAAAGCATTACAAGATCAAACCAACAAAGATAGAGAAATACAGACAAGTTTTAGAGAATAGTTTCTGGCTATAAATTTTCTTCGAAAGCAAAAATTGCATTTCGCGGAGTACCGAGAAAATTTATGAATAAAATAATGGAAATTTCTTTGGTATAATTGAAATGATTGCTGAGTTTGATCCAATAATGAAAGAACACCTCCGGCGGATTCAGGAAAAAGAAATTCATTATCATTATCTTAGTCACAAAACTCAAAATGAATTTATACTTATGCCGGGCAGTGAAATAAAGATCGAGATTATTAAAAAAGCACAGTTAGCTGAAATATTTTTCGCTTATACTTATCGTACACCCGTATATAAGTCATGAAGAATGTAAATGTCTCACAACATTGACATGTGTGGATGTCTCTGCAAGTCCAAGTATGTAGAAGAGTTCTTTTTGTAGGATTTCGGGAAGTGGGAGGATACCTCAGACAAAGGATTATTTGATGAATTAATAAATGCTTTAAGAACACTTGAACTTGATCTTGGTGATTTAAGAGGTCAATGTTATGATAACGGTTCGAATATGAAAGGAAAGCATAAAGGCGTACAAAAAAAAAGTATTAGAAGTAAATCTAAGAGCTTTCTACACACCATGTGGTTGTCATAGTCTTAATCTTGCACTTTGTGATATGGCAAATTCTTGTCTAAAGGCTAAATCTTTTTTTGGAATTGTATAATGAAGGCATATATATATATATATAAGGGTTGTTTTCGATCTTTCACAAAGCAATGAAAATTTTGCAAAGATAACAAAAGGTCAATTTGCCGCTATCACAGACACGTAAAGTCAAGTCAATGTGTTAAGGCAATAAGATTTCGTCTTAAATTAAAGTCGCTTAATCACTGCGGAAACAAGTGATGATCCAATATATTCAAAGATGCTAAAAAGTTTATTGTCGATATCATGGATTTTGAATTTTATTTGGCATGGTTATTTGGTACAATATTTTATCTCGCCATTAATACAAGTTGAGCAAAATGTTGCAAAGTGTTACATAGTTATTGATGCTGCTATTAGTCATTTGAAAGCACTTATTTCTTTCTTTGAGACTTATAGAGAAACTGGATTTGAATCTGATAAGATTATTGCTAAAGAAATTGCTGCTCAGATGAAAATTGAACCTACATTTTGTGAAAAGCGATGATTTACGTGTAAAGAAGCAAATACGAAAATGCTAAATAAGAGAGGATTTTACACATTCAATGAAGAATCTTATGAGTTGATTATTTTTATATATAAACATCGTTTATTTCTTCACTAATAGTAGATTTGAATAATTTCAAAAAATATGAAGATATTTTCGATTTTTATTCATTTATAATGTTACATATTACAAATGATTATCGCTTTGTGTTTCACGATAAGCTCAAAAATTTTTGCACATAACACGGACTTTGATATCGATGGTAGCTTTTGTTATTTGAGCCAAAGACGCAGAGTTGCTTATCAAAGAGACCAAAAGCCGCAATTGAAATGCTAGACTATTTGAAACGAATGATTCCCGTTTCCAAACGTATTTAAATCGCCATGCATCACTATCGACTATACCCGCTACAACTTGCCTCCGCAAAAAGTTTCAAAGTCAGTTTTAATCAACCATATACCTTCCATCACGTCAAGAAAGATCGAAGTTCGATTGACTATAACGGCCTATCGAAAAACATATGCTGTAACAAATCTAGATTTTAATAATTTAATTATCGATTTTTATCTAAAAATATCATGGTAATAAACTACAAAGAATTTTTATTAATGTCAATATATTGCTCAATAAAAATTTTATTTTTAACTTATATATATATATATATATATATATATATATATATATATATATATATATATATATATATATATATATATATATATTTATAATAGGGCCCAAAAAAAAAATAAATTTAGTCCCGACAAAGTAAGCCGGCCCTTCTCCTCGGACGGATATGAGACCACACTTAAATATCCCATTTTTTATATCTTAGTGTATCTATGAGTAATCCGGCTATTCTTAATGTATTTTGTCTAAAGAGTAGCAAGATAAATTCTGTAATATTTGATTAAAAAACCTCAAATAATCCAAATTTTATAAATTTAACTATTCCTTTATTTTTTCTACGAAAGATAACTTATTTTGGATAAAAATGTCATTTATTATTTTATGTATTTACGTCTTATAAAAGAAATGGTTATTTAAAAAACAATGATGATATTTTTATCAAAATAAGGTTTAAAATTGATGGATATTAAGATTTCCAAAATTTACTCTTCAAAAAGGTCTTTTAATCAAATAACTCATAATTTGTTATTCTTTTACGAAATAAAAGTATTAAACTAAAAAATGAGGTAAAATAGTAAACTAAATTGTAGTTGTGACCTAAATATATTTGCACAAAAAAGTTTAAGGTTTTAATAAAATTCCAAAGACTTCCAAATTTCAAAAACCTAGCACTTGTGACATTAAAATATCACTATTAAACCATACTTTTAAATGTTTTTAGAAGTGAAAACCTTAATAAACAAATTGTAATAAGATTTTAAAAATTGTGTTATCACAAAAATATACTACGAACCTTTTCTAAAATAAATCCATCCTCATATACATAAAAGATTGTTCTGAAAGCACAATTTTTGGAAAATGTGTGACGAGCGATCGTTTTTGACTTGGCATTAGTAATGATGTCCATTTCTATCTGTCATTTTATATACATAAACCGATAATATTAGGTAAACAGTATAGGAAATTTTAAATTTTTATTTCAAATAAGCCCAAAATCCTAGTCCATAAAAATTTCCACTTTTTTCAGCTAAAATTCTAAAATCCAAATATGTGAAAAGCCAGGTAAGTTACAACATAAATTAGCATACAAATTAAACACTTTGAATGAGCTTTTCTATATATATGAGCAATAAATTTAAGAAACAGAACCAAAAATTCTCAAAAGCATGAGCCAGCGGTGGGAGAAGGTTGCCCAGCCACTAGGTTACGAGGCTGGTGCCTGCTGTTCTTGTTCGACTGGGACTGGGACCGGGACCGGGACTGCCTGAGGTTCTTGTTCGACTGGGACTGGGACTGGGACTGGGACTGGGACTGGAACCGGGACGGCCTGAGGTTCTTGTTCAACTGGAACTGGGACACACGGCCTCCAAATCGTTTCCTTGCCAACATCCATGAGGGCAATGCCCTTTAAACTTAAATCAGCTCTGATCTGATCACCTCTTGAAAAGTCCTTATTTTTCCTTGCTAGAGCTCTTTCTTCAATAAGATGCAAAATATCATCTTCAATAACCCCGGCTCTCTTTAACGCCTTACCTTTCAGCTGCTGCAAGACCTGTTCAACGAAGGAACCCGTAGTTGAAGATGAAATCCATCCATCCAAGAGAAATTTGGCTGAGAAAGTTTAAAATATTGGTTCATCACCTCAGAGTAGGTCAAAGGGGACAGCAATCCTAGAACACTGAGAACTCCCTTTACTTCTTTTTCTAACTCAGCAAGGGACAGAACCGCTGATAATTTCTGTTGCTTCTGTTGCTTCTTCTGTAAAAACAATATAAAATATAAATATTTCACAACATAATTCTGCTAATTGAGACAGTATTGAAGGCATGTTGGATCGAGTCTGATTACGTACCTTGAGCATGTTTAAACTATTATTTATGAACCTTAAGGCTTCTTGAAGAGAAGCATTCAATATATATGGAGTGGACAAGTCATCAGACATCTTTGTCTGGAAATCAGTCTGTAGCTTTTTGATGCATTCTTGGGCAGCTTTAGTAAGGGAAACTTTTGGCCCATTTACTTCTTGAAATGGAGACAAAGCATCCTCACAATCTTGCAATGTCTAACAATCACAAAATAGTTCCAAAGGAAATATATTAGTATAACATATGCTCGTGCAATATATTTGTTTGGATCTGGTTGAACCACCATAGCTGGGATAATATCAATGAATTATCCATAAATCTAAGTAACTTTCTGATCCTAACACAGGTCATGTTTTTTCTCCAGCAAATAATTAATTTATTAATTTAATAAAATATATTCACAGAGAATTAAAGAGATTTAAAAATATATATATCGATTCCAGAAACCAGAACAGCTCTAGCATTTTCTAGGAATTTCATAAAACTTGAGCAGTTCAAAGGAAATTCGTCAACCCAAAGACCAATGAAGATGAACTAATCCCAAATGAAATGAAATAAAAATAAAAGAGAAGTCTTAACTATTAGCGACTCTGTTTGATGCATATTGGAGCATATATATTTACTGGTTAAGGACAAGAGCAAATATTTGATCCACCCATCATGGCCCACAAAAGCCTCCTTGTCAACAGAAAATCTGGGACAAGAAGACGTTTTATACCTGATATACATAGAATACAGCTTCTGATGCAATATCCAGCTGTGCAATTGAGTAATTGACAGGAGATCGATAGTGTGTACCCAGCAAGAAGTATCTCAATGCGAGTGGATGGTACATATCAGAAATCTACAAAGAAGGTTTAAAATAGAAACATACTCATAAGAAATAGAAACAGCAAAAAAATTTAGAAGGCGCCAAATAGATGGAAATTTTTTTATATTGAATTAGCTTTACCTGTCGAATTGTGAAAAAATTTCCCAATGACTTTGACATTTTCTCATTGTTGTTAGTTACATGCCCATTATGCATCCAGTAACTAACATTGCTTTCTTGGCAAGCTGCACAACTCTGGGCAATTTCATTTTCATGATGTGGAAATATCAAGTCTATTCCACCACCATGAATATCAAATTTGAAGGTCAAATAATGTGCACTCATTGCACTGCACTCAATGTGCCATCCTGGTCTTCCAGGACCCCATGGGCTGTCCCAACTTGGCTCACCAGGCTTTGCTGCCTGCAAAATTGGAAATATTAGGAACAAAAATGAGTATAAGTATCAGGCAATTTGTGACGGTTTCTCACCTTCCACAGCGCAAAGTCAGCTGGATTTCGCTTTCTTGAATCAACAGCAACACGTTCACCAGCCCTGTTATCTTCCAGCTTCCGCCCAGATAATCTGCCATAATTTGGGGATTTATCAACAGCAAAGTACACATCCCCATCAATTGTGTATGCGCAATCATGGCTGATAATCTGCAGGACACATCAACAGTCAAAAGGGAAGAAAAAAAAAAGTAAACTCAACACAATAGTCAATGTATCATAGCCAATGAACTGAGACGTTTTTACTCAATCCCTTAGAATGCCAAACCAGCTAGAATTTTCATTTTCATGTCTCATCATTAAGGAAAGATCAGACATTTCCTAAAGATATTATGAAAACTCAAAACACGGTAACGGAAGGCACTATGGGTGTATATTTCTCACAGATGCTTTTGAGTATGCAACTTCTATGTAAAACAGACATTGACCCTCAATGTTATTATGGGCTTCCTCAAATACGTATTTTATCATAAGTAGTTATCGCTGAATCCTTTTTCATATTGGCATTTACATTGGACAAATTATATTGCAACATACATCAACATGAGAGACACGGGTAAATTTCAGTCATTCAACATATCTCAAACTTCACATGAAATAAAGCAAGAAGTTAACCTGAGCTATCATATCCTTGATCTGGTCCATGTGATCAGAAACACGAGGCTGATGGGTAGGAAGGAGGCAGTGGAGATCCATCATGTCATTAAGATATTCCTGGCAAAAGCGGCTACTTAGAGTCAATGGATTCTCTCCAAGCTCATTTGCCCTCCGGATAATCTGCAGAATTTCAAGTATTGGCAGCCAATAAGTATTTCAGGGACAAAGCATATGGAAATCAACAAAGAATTACCCATGGTTATTTCAATGGAGGTTGGCAAAAAAATTTATAGATGATGATAACAATTGCAAGATATCAATTTTAGATAGTTTTTGGTTTGAAGGTAAAAAATAAATAAATAAATCAAGTATGCACACAAGTTCTGAACCATGATTCAGGTTAAGATTCAATCGCTCAAAACAGATAGTAATGTGCACAAGTTCAGAAAAGCTATATCACAGCATCACTTGTCCATTAATTTCAACAGCAGATCAATCGCCTTATATGAATATCATGCACACAGATCACTCAGAAGACGGGTCCAGTCTTTGGAGCTCTACAGCTTATGAATTGCAGACCATGCGATGATGTAACTAAATGTATTTTTTTTATAAGCAAAGGGAATTCATTGAAGCAGGGCTGGCCAAGCAACCCAAAATGAGTATACAAGATGTATACAACAAATGCCCCAAGGCCTATACAAAAGAAACAAAAAATGCACTAGCCCCCTAACTAAGATCTAGCCAAAGGTACCAGCTTTCTGATTATCAAAGAATCAGGACAAGCAACCACACTAACCCAAGTACACAGGGAATAAACAAAAAAACTAATGTTGACCAGTATTTTTTGCCTAGTTAACCTTGGATGAAATCTAAGGTGACATCTTTCACCAGCCAAGTATTTAATTATTACTGTTCATTAAAACTATGCATGATCCTCATTGAATAACTTTGGATTAGGGTTTCCAGACTGAAGTCACTAACATTGCAATTCAAAGGAGAAAAGAGGACTTGAAAATCAGGACAATAGGTATCCTCCAATGATTCACTAGAAGCACAACACCTGGATTTTTATTTTTATTTTTATTTTTATTGATAACAACAACACCTGGATTTCAACAGAAAATAAAATAAAACAAGGAATAGGTTCAGAGATAATCTGTAACCATGACAGGTGGTTGTATCCCCATGGAAAATAACCTTAACTTTTCATGGAAACAGACACTCGTAGCTGTTAAAAACTTACAATATACCATATGATAAAAAAAAAAATACATTTTTATGGAAGTTGATATAAAACACTATATGGGGGCCTCTTTGGCTTCCCTTTTTTGAATGAAAGCTGCTCCTTATAAAAAAAAAAAAAATTTTGATGGAAGTTGATATATCTTGAAGTCTGCATTTTTTTTTAAAAAGTATCCTATAATACAAATATGATACACAATATATTATGAGTAGAATATAAATAAACTTTCAACTATTTTTCATAATTTTAAAGAAATTTTTAATTTTATTACTATAAAATTATACAGAAGGTTATAACTTGATTGTAAAAAGGAGAGAGGTAAATTAATCCTACAGGAAAGCTACCCTCTTGCCATCCAGGACAATTGGAAGTTAAGTAAATTTAAATTTGCAGTGAATTTTAGAGAACTGAATGGTTTGAAACTTGGCATTCAAAATGATGGTGATTGTTGATAACACCTACTTCCTATTTAGTTTTTTTTTCCAATTTTTGGAGGAAAGCAAAAGATGAGAACAAAGAGTTGGAAACTCTGGATATGACATTACTTACAAACATATGTGCATTTGTGTGTGCACATATGTATAAACATTATAAGTACATAAGCATAGTCAGAATTTGGAATCATAAATCAAACATAAAAGTTGTATTTTTTTGGACTCCGTAATGAACATATTCATTAAATTCATATTTTGTTAAATTGAACTTTTCAAAACCCTAGCATTCAATAATTTCATATGGTATGATATAATTTGAAAATCTAATTTCTCTTATGCAATAGGTTATCTATTGCTTCATATTTCTTGCTTCCAATATATGCAAACATGGAGACATTTTTCTATTCAGTTTTACAATATGTTTTACCAATTAACAACAATGCATGCAAACACACATAGATATGGGTAGAGGAGGTTTGGAAAGTAGGTAGGGAAAGGAGTATGTTAACTCATTAATAATGCAAAGTTATCTGTTCAAATGATGATAAAAAAAATTACATATAACTTGTCTTAGTCTAGGGTATCTATAGAAATAAGCCCTAGGTCCCTTGTTAGCTGTATTGAGTAGATAGGCTATAAGTGAGGGCTAGTGATGTTCTTTGTTTTCTGTACCTCTCTCACTTGAAGGAGATTTTGGGCAGTCTGTGAATACTTCCTGAATGCTTCAAGGCACTGTTTTGGAGCTCTCTTTTTACATTGATATACTTTTTCGCTTACTTATCCAAAAAATGTTGACTTTTTATGGATAAGCAGAAAAGCAATATATTAATAAGAGCAAAAGAAAGGCTTACTTAAGTCGATGGTTGATAGATCAAAAGGCTACGATTTTTTAAAGGCAAACATCCCAAACACTGAAACTTGGTAATAATTGGGATCTGGAACCACAGTTTTAAATCATCAAAATATGGAATAAAATAATATCTTTGGTCAAAATTCTTACCTTGTCATCAACATCTGTAAAATTCCGCACATATGTAACTTCATAGCCCAAGTGTTGAAGATATCTGAACATTTCCATCAAGATAGCATGATTAGATTCTACAAATTACCAATACCCTTTTCACCTGATTCAACTACGAAAAAATCAATCAGAGAGTTCCATCAGAACTCGAGTCAAGTTCCTTAAGAATAATGGTACATAATCAGCTACACCAAAGTTATTCTCCATGATTGATGTAAACCACATTATAAGGCATGCCAACGAGTATGTCAAAGAGGCAATTTGGAAAATAAATCCTTATCCATTAATATTGCAAAGACAAAATCAAACTATTTCGAGGTTTATCTTGATTGGAAAACAAGAACAACCTATTATGTTTCGTTTTTGCATCATATTCAATTATGAAAGACTATTACAAAATTTACCCCAAAAAATGCCATGCTTTCAATAATAGCATCTTTCTCATAGGCAAATAAGAGTATGTGTACATTAATAAATATATTAATGGAACCAACTCAACTGCCAGCGCAGTATACCGGAGGTATAAAGTGAGAAACCAAAACTAACTATAGTAGACTTAAAAGAAAAACAGCCCAACCATTCTATAAAAGATAAACAGAGAAATTGGACCTTCCTGCCCGTCTTCTATAAAAAATAGCTTTAACAATAAAAATTTCATTAATGTTCTCATTTTTTCTCTGTTTGCAAGAACAGAACCCAACCATTCTATAAAAGATAAACAGAGAAGTTGGACCTTCCTGCCCGTCTTCTTTCAGAAATAGCTTTAACAAATATTTTTCATTATTGTTCTCGTTTTTTTCCTGTTTGCAAAAACATCGATTTCGCGGCCAAAGAAACCCTGAATTGTTTCCTCTAAAGATGATAAGTTCTGAATTGTCACACATTTACCTGGAATTGACATAAAAACGAAAAATTAAAATCTTTCCTAGGTTGGAAGCTATAAAAGTATCGACTGAAGAAATAAAAAATAATCAATCTTTGCGGGCCAAAAAATATGAAATCAAACAACTAGAGTACAAACCTATATAGGACGTCAAAGGAGACGGCGGCGCGGGCATGGCCGAGATGACTGAGGTCGTAAGAGGTGACACCACAGACATACATGCCGACTTTGCCATCAACGACGGGCTTAAAGATCTCCTTCTGCTGATTCATGGTGTTGTACACTCTGAATTCCGTCGTCTCCGCCATCTTGAAGATAGCTCCCTCAAAGCCCTAAAGAAAAAACCCTAACCCTCGAGCCTTTAACAACTGATTCCTGGGTTTTGATATAAATTATTAAAAACAGTAATACTCTGTCTTCAATTTTGTCAGTTATTTTGTCCAAATAGGCTGATATAAATAAATACAGTAATACACTCTTGAATATTGTAAGATTAATATTCCCATACTTTTAATTGTTTTTAATATTTAAATATTACAATAATTTTATTTCTAGAAAATTTAAAATTTTATCACAAAACATTTAAATCTTTATTTTTTTATGTTATTATTTTTATATCTCCATTCGTTTTGATCTTTCAAAAAAATAAAAATAAATCTCCTTTCTTTCTTACTTTTGATATTATATTATAGTATTTAAGGATTTGAGCTTGGGATACCTTGTACTTGTAACCCATCTACCACTTGAATAAGGTTTCAAGGATAATTTATATTAAACGTAAAATAAAAATTGATGAAAACTTATTGAAATAGGAATAAAAGTAAAATTTAAATTATATTATAAAATAAATAAATAAACTTAAGAGTATTTCAACTTAAAATATATATTTAATGTTATTAAATGATGATTTTTGGACATTGTAACAACCTTCGGTTTCTAGAAACCTTCATGAAAATTTAAAAGAGCTTAAATTAAATACATTTATAAAAATCTAAAGAGATTTTTCTTCATTCCAACAATACCCATATATTTGATGTCATACAAAAAACAATATCCATAAATTTAGGAAAAAAAATATAAGTCAACACTATCTTGACCTTTATCTTTATGATTATGGTATGTTTATATCATCAAGAATTAAGAAGTTAAAATAGAAAATAAATGGACCATAATATTAACATAGTTGGACATAAGAATGAGAAGGATTCAAGTTTTAATGGAGACAGTTTACGAAATTGTATTAAATAAATTTAAAAATAAGGATATATTCTTTAAACAATTTGACTTATTTGAGGTAAAGGTTAAAAGTATAAAAAGTGATTTTATAATTCTTTATCTATTTTTTTTAAATATGGGAATATCTTTTTTTTTTTTTGCTCTTAAGTATGGGAATATCTTAATTCTATAAAATTAATATTTTCTAAAATGTAATATGATTGGTCTCTTGATTTCTAAAATAAATTGGAAATATCATATGATTTGTTTGATTAATTATGTAGATTTTGCGTGTCTGTCACTCTAACTCACTAAAATGATTTTGAAGACGGATTCTATAAGGATAAGTTATTGTCCTTTATTATCCTTAACGGGATAGTAATGTGATCGATAAAGAATGTTTACTGCCACTCATCCATTAAAATATTTGTTTAAGAAATTATTATTTTGAAATTGTTTCTCACTAAGCTTTAAATTGAAGGTGTTGGATTTTGGTTTTTATAATGATTAATTTAATCTTGTACTATAATTTATTTTATTTAAGAATTTTTTCACTTAAAAGTATTTTTATTATATTACATGTTAAGAATAGCGCAGTTGGTACACTGGCTCTCCAACCTGTTAAGTTTAGTCCAAGTCCGGAAAAGCTCGACACCCACATTTATAAAAAAAATTCATAATTCTTTTAAATCTTTGCTTAAATTTTGAATAAATATTTGAATTCCCTTTTTTTTAAAGTTTTGATTTTACTTAGATTATGAATTTATGAGTTTTGTACGGAAATACTCTATTTAAAAAAAAATAAAAATAAAATTACTGTTGTTCCCAAAATATTTCCTGAAAAAGAGGCGCAACATTTGAACTTTAACGCCGACATTCGACACACAAAGATTCGATTATTGAAGCCGACAAATCCGTGACGACTAAGATTTGAATTTGAGCTTAATTGTCAGCGACCACAACGACGCATATCTTAATTAGTTACCTGCCGTCATTCCTAATACGAGATTTTGATTAATTCAAATGTCGCCGCTCACAACGGCATATTTTTTATTCCACTCCAAATGCCACAGCCTACACCCACGTGATTTAAATTTCGATGAGGGGCATTTCTTTTACCATTTTCCTTTCTCCCTCCTCGCTCCTAATTTTCTCGCCCTCCTCGCTCTCGCTCAAGTGATTATTCATCGTTGTCGACAAGAACACCGACATTTGGTCGTCTCCCACTAGGGCTTGTTTTTCCCAATTTCCTTTTCCTCCTCCTCCCGCCCGCCGTCACGCCGCTTCCAATTCCGCTTGTCCGGGTCGTCATTTTCTTCGCTTCCAACCCGTGCACGCCTAGCCCAATGTTGTCTGGAATTAATGGTATGAGAAGATGATTTGTTTTTGTATCTATTTGTAGTTCTAATTTTGACTTGTCGGATTTAATTGAATTTTTGGATATCATAAATAATGATATTTCTTATATCTCGGTTTATTTTTGTTTGTGTTTTTTGGCTTCTGATGAGTTTTGAGATTGTTCGTAGTACTTGTTCCGACGGATTCGCTTTAGTACTTATGTGTCATTTGTCGCAGGAGTTGTGGATTTTGTGAGATTTTGGCCTAAGGTCAGATCCGTATAATGCGGAATTATGTTTTCTCGAATCGATCTACAGGGGTCTGTGGAGATCGTAAAGTTATCGGGCTAGATTTGTATGATGGTTGAGCCGATCCGTCGAAAGTGGCTTTTGATTTTTTCGGGTGATGGTTTCAATGAAATGTTAACAATAACATAAAACATGTGTTCCATAATATTTTATTTTTGCAGGAGAAAAATAATTGTTAGTGTGTATACATTTTCTATTTTTAAAAACAATTAATACAATCATTTTTTTATTTTTGTTTGTCTTATAAATATATATTTTCATCTTATGCATTGAAGGATTACGCTTGCCAATAAAATTTGATTGTTTTAGAAGGTATTATCTTATCTTAAAATAAAATAGAAAGAAAAAACAAGAAAAGATAAATAAAAGGGCACGGAAAAAAAAGTTAATAAACTACTTTTACACTTGCTTTTGCCTACTTATTTCAATTATCCTTATTTCCTATCTAAAGATTAAATATTTTGAAAATATTCAACTTTTTTTTAGTTAATTTGAACTACTTTCTTATTTTTCTGTGTTTTTCTTAAATTTTTTTTTTAAAAGTTAATATTATCCTATATACTAATAAGACTTATACCTTAAGTGGTTAGCATGGGCATTGGGAGAATAGGGATCTAGGGTTTTTAGGTTGGTATGGGCATGGAGAGGAGAGAGGTCCAGGATTCGAGTTCGAGAACATATTTATGAGAAACGAAACAATGTGATTATATTTGCTCCATGGGCCACAAACCTACACCTCTAAGACTCAGAATGAATGAATCGAATTCAAGGCCCTATTTATAAATCCAAACTCCAATACAAATATTAAATTATCAATATTTCTAAAAGCTCAAACTCTAAGAATTTGGTTATAATATGAGTATTATTTATGTAGTTAGAAATGAAGAAAACACTTAATGACGTTAAAAAAAAACATGTAGAAATATAAATAGAACAACAAAATAAACCAAAATGACACAATGATTGAAACTAAGGACACTTTTGATTGTTTTCTTTTATGATAAAGTTGATGTGATATCGTGGATAATTACTCTTCATATTATTTAATTCATTTGAGACACTTTGCATAGGTCAATTATGTTTGTTTCAACAATTCCTGTGACATGTTACTATAATTGACAAATATTGAGGAGTAAAACAGTAGATGCCTTAATATGAGAGGAGCGAAATCGTTATCAGCCTTCGAAGTACCCCGCTGAATGCACGTTTCAACAATCGGGATTGACGATAATTTTTCCATTTGACAAACGAATGTTCAAAATTAAGACTATTTGTAAGTATCTCCTTAGGGAGTGGAAAAGTTCCAACCTTATCCAAAGACGTGAGATGCAAAAGAGGCGCAAATGTTGAATCTAGTTAAACACAACAAACTATTAAGGAAATTGAATCAGATATTAAAGTTGTTCGAGTCAAGGTACAATTGAACCAACTGTGCGGCCATGCATTTATTTGTTCACATAAATTACAATGTTGCACACCTGACTATATCGTTGGTTTAGTAGTGGTCCAAAGACCGACAATCGACCAAATGGAGATGATGAAAATAGTGCAGATGAAGAACGTAATGATGAATATGCTGAAGATGTTGATGATGAATGCGATGGAGATGATGTGGATGTTGAAGTTGATGGACATGCATCATTCTTTCGAACTTTCAACCAAGTTTTGGAGAATGAACAAGGATATATGTCTCTTCAGACAAGCAATCGCCTTGTGATGTATCAAATCACCTGCATGATGAGACATCGATGAACCATCCCCGTTAATTATCACTTACCACCAACACCTCAATTTCACATGTTGAAAACCTCGATAATGTCGCTGCAAGTCATTGACCTGGCGGTGCATCATACTACCTAAGAATTCGAGGAAAATTTGTAATCAAGCAAGTTTTTAATTCGAAATCTGATTTGCAAGAGGTCAGAAGATTTACCTATTAAAGCACACCAAGAGTATGTCACAAGGCATCCTCAAAAAAATTGCTCGCTTTAAGACAAGAAGGAAGAATGTCTACCGCCCATGGAAGCTTCATGCAATGGGGTTGTGAAAGATACTTCCTTATTTGTTATCACCAAATATATCACGCATACTTGTGTCGTAATCCTACTTTGAACCGCGACCATCATCAACTAGACTTGCAATTGGTTTCTACTCATATAAAGGCATTAATTCAAAGTAATAATTCACATTGACTACGACTCTATTCAAAGTAGTGATGGAAAAAATGGTATAATGTAAATATCATACAAAAAGGTGTTGATGGAAAGCATGCCAATTAGATGCTTATTTGCGACTCTCTCATCATATACGTAGTTGCTACGCTTGCCTTGGGCATAGAGCAAGCAAATCCTGGATGTGCTGTTGTTTGGAAAACATGTGAAACTAATATGCCAAACACGGAGATATTCCAACTCGTGTTCTGGTCATTCAAGCCATCTATTGAAGGGTTCCAACATTGTCGTCCCATTATGAGTATTGATGGTACACATTTATATGGGAAGTATAAAGGCAAGTTATTGATTGCTATGGGGTGTGACGGAAATAATCAGTTGTTTTCATTGACATTTGCTATTCTGAGAGCGAGAATCTGCGATGGTTGGGGATGGTTTCTTGGCATGTATAAGAAATAGAGTGACCTCGGGACGAGAATTTGCAGTTATATCAGCGGACATCGGGAATCATGGTAGCGATGGCGATCCTCATCTTAGTTTAAGTTTTGCACCATTTTTATCACAAAGATTTACATAGTAATTGCCAGCTGTTTTATGACACAGTTGAATAAACTTTGAAGAATTTGGTATGCCGGCGGCTTTGCGATACAAGCGCCAAATTCAAAAGCATATGAATACAATTGGGAGAATTAATTACAGGCGTTACAATGGCTAGGAGTCCCTTTCAGGTTATGGGCTTTTTCACATAGCCCAGTCGAAGATATGGGTTAATAATGACAAACATTTAAAAAGGTATTTAATAGTGTCCTTAAAGGAGCTCGAAGCCTCCCAGTAACTGCATTAGTACAGTTGACCTTTTTTCGTCTCAACGGTTACTTTGTTGCAAGAAGAGAAGTAGGTGCTAATAGATTGGCATCCAGGCAATTCTGATATGTTGATGCGCGAGATCCGGGGCGTGTTGTTAAAGAAATTTGGTTCGATGGAAATTGTCCTTTACGATCACGTGAAGGGCCTATTTCATGTAAAGTCAAGGAGTGATCGAACTCATCGTGTCAACTTACATGAAAAAATTTGCACATGTGGAGAGACATTGATATATGACTTTCCATGTAGCCATATCATATCAGCATGTCAGCATCGTTGTGTTGATTTCCGTTTGTTTGTGAAGGCTCTGCACACTCTGGTAGTACTATGACACATGGACTTGCTTTTCCGTCGATATTCAATGAAGATGGTGGCTGTCTTTTATGATGGCATGATTGTACCACACGAGGTCAATGCAACGCTTTGAAGTGGACGTCCTAAATCAATCGGTTGCGCGTAGAGCTGGATGTTAGGAGGAAAGCCCTGATCACATGTGGGTTGTGCAAGCAGGCGGGTCCTGTCAGTTCTTGTAGACATAAATCCAAGTTCGATAAATGAATGTATGCGAATATATGAATGTATTTGCTCCCAAATTATTTATGATTTGGTCATACGCTGCGTTCACCACATTCGACTAAAAGATGAAGGAGAGGTATGTTTTTCATAATCTACTATGGTTTATTTGCTCTTCTTAGTTTTTGATTTATCTGTGAAATTGTATGATAATGATGATGCAAAGGGTGTCAATTTATTGCAGCGGAAGTTCCATTCCTTCCATATACTTGCCACCAGCGTCAGTTACCTCACCAAGGCTCCTACTGGTCCATACTTAGTCGACGAGAGGCCTAAGTATGAACGACTAATTGAGCGTCGTGCGATGATGGATCCGGAAAATCTGAAAAACAACATCTCCCCTTGCAATAGCTTCCATTGTTATTATGGTATTGTGGACCCCAGGTATATTGTTAGTTATTGTTTGAAGACATGGTTCTATCTACGTTGTCTCTTTCTATAAGACCTTTCTTGTTATATATTTCTTGAGATAGTGTTCATTGCCATTAGACGATCAGCAACAACTCGAGACGAAAGCACTTTGGTATTAAGAGTAAACCATCTTGTTGAACCTTCTACACTTTTGCGGCTTGCTAATCGGCGAAGGGCTTCTCTTTCTGCTGGAAGTATGGTTGAAATGTTTGAGGTGGGTAAATTGTTTTTATGGGTAGAGAACATGCTCTACTAGTAGTAGTATTTATTATTACTTTGGTTTGCTTGACAATAGTTTTATATGCCAAATGATTTAAAAATTTCATTACTAAATATTTCTGTTTTTCCAAATGAGAAGGTTATGTTGGTGTTTCCTATGGTTCAATTAGTGGAAATCCACGAAGTTCTTGGCATGCAGGTGAGGATATAGGTAACAAGTTAGGCGGCATTAGAGCATTTATGGTATGAATTAGAAGTTATAAAATGTTAATTTTCTAAAATTTAGTTGCCAAGTTTGGTGCTACCTATGTTGCAACTCTTTGGATGTTATGTATGTTGTCACTATCTAAAATTTATGCTGTCACTATCAATAAATAGCATTTATTTTGATTTTTTTTTTTTTTTTGGGAATTATAAGGATGCTTCTGATGGTGTTCATGATTTTCCATGACTGCTTGTTCTAACACTTTGCTTTTTCCATGCTGTGATAGAAAACACCAGAGCTTATACTATACTGAAACAAGCTCCATTCTTGGTGCCATTTAGAAGCAGAGTTAAAAATATTTACTGTAAGTGATTAAGTGATGACAAGTTTGTGTTTAAATTTTTAGGTTAGCATGCAGTAGTGTTTGGAACATTACATACTCTGATTAATTGGATATGTTTTTGCTAAACAAATATTTTTTCCATGAGAACTATTGAATCCTTTTGAGTTCTGTTTCACTGACTATTAGTTATGTTGGTACCTATCTTTCAATCACAGTTAGTAGCAGCAAGACATAGGGATGGATCTCATTCTGTTTTCACTAGAAACCGATTCATAATTCGATGGGATCATAGTCTGGAAGATGCTTTTAATCAATTGAGTGCGTTGTCTGAAGATGATCTCCGAGGATTGGTATTAGCCCTATATATTTCTTGTGGTTGTATAGATAGATTTGGTTTTTGGATTAGTATGCATTTTTCTTTAATGTCGGACGTCAAACTTTGTGCGAGTTTTGCACATGATAGAAGGATTTCTCATCCTTCTTTTTCTTTACCATTTGGCATCTGATAGAAATGGTTGTTTTTCATTTGAAATTGAAAGTAGAAAAGGAACATCTTTGTCACGGGCGACAAAATGGAAGAAGCCATAAAAATCAAATTTCCCATCTTTTACTTGTATGAAGCTTCTTGTTGTGATGTCGGGTTCCATCTTTATCTGCACGGATACAAGCCCCCGATATTCTACATGAATGATACATCCAGTAGGCAGATTCATTTTAAAAGCACTATATGATTTTTATTTTGTTTTTTTTTCATTTTAGATTTGCGACCATTACATTTATGGACAATATTTTTATGGTTGGGGATAATGTTTCACGTAGAAAAATGGAATCGCTCTGGAAAAGATACCTCGGGTTCATCTTCCTTAAATTTTCTCTTTTAGTTTTGACTATCTTATTTAGAACTTTCTACGTTTCATTTTAATGATTAACATGATGTTTACCCCCATGACCTGATAACCTCAATGAGATAATAGGAAAACTGCCTCTCTAGGGTAAGATTGAAACTACCTTCTAAAACATACGGTAAAGGAGAGGGTTCTGAATAAAATTGGTTGCTAAAACTTCTATTGTGGGGCAATAATCTTGTGTCACTTATGTTTAGGGAGGTTACTTCTCGATAATGCTAATAAAAAACCTTTCTAATCTTAGAATTTATCTATTGAATTGAACAAAAGAAAAATATTTATCAAAGAGCAGCGTGAGAAATCAGTATGTATTCCATCCTTCCCCATATAAAAAATTCAATGAAAATTATTGAGTGAGACTGATCTTGAACTTTAAGCCAATTTAACTGTTTGGTACTAAACCGATATTGCTTTCGCACCCCTTTACGTCATATAGAGATTTGTCTGTAGTACTGATTCTCAAAACCAACCATGGTTAGATTGAGCCCTTCCACTGTTATTTGGTAATTATGTTAGAAGTACTTTGGAGTTCCTTGCTGTTCAGTTTTCTTACATCCACAATTTTATTTTAAGAGTCAAAAGAAAACATATGGTCTTATAAGATGAGAGAAATTTCTGCATTTTTTGTCTGTTTTCCTTAAATTGAAGTGCTTATTAGGTAAAAAGATGACTAATTTTGAGAACGTCAACAGGTGGCTTATACTTTTGATGCAGGGCCGAATGCAGTCCTAATTGTGACGCCCCCCAACTCGGCATAGGATGTCAAGTGAGGGTCACTTTTTTTTTTATTTTTTTTATTTTTAAAACTTATAACCTTTACACTTACATATTCATATAATGTTAAACAATTATACTTGTATTATTCTGTATGACGGATTACAAAATATATACAAGCTCCATATGAAATGTTAAACATTTCTGATATTTACATTAGTTACAAAGTCTCATATAAATATTTAAGGAGTGTTGCGTGAGCTTTTATTGATGTGTGGCCTTTGACTGCTAATGTGGATTGCCCGTTCTCAGGATTTCTCTGCATGCCTACACGGATTGAACACCCCGTGTACTAAAGCTTTGCAGCTTAGTGGGAATATGACTATTAAGAGTCACCACACTTTTATACAAATGCATATAACACATATAACATTTGCAAACTCTTATGTTTCTCATATATATATACTTTTTAACAGAGTTTCATTTCTTATCATCTTCCATATACTTTATGTAATCTTGTACTTTTACTTCTTGTTCTTATGCTTGTATACTATCATCGCATAGCGGTGCTATGCTTCTCATATCATGTCGGTGTATTCTCACACACTTCCTTTGCATATACACATCATTTCTTTTATGTTTCATGCATAAACCTTAAAAGTGAATCACAGAATACTATAATCCATGAGGGCAGAAGGCGGCTGTCATTCCTTTATGAAGCAGTGGTCCATGAGGAGCCAGAAGGCGCTATATTCAACGTATGAAACGGTGGTCCATGAGGGCGAAGAGACGACGTGATATAATATGCAGAAGTGTCGTCATTTGTCACCCGAGGCCAGTGACCTATTCCATATGAGGGCAGGAGCATTTGTGGTGACCCTTTCGGGGCCACCGTGATCAACGGGATCTATGTCATGTCGACCAAACAGGGCCTCAATATCAGAACTTGTATCTTTGCCAGAGGACTTATTTTTCCCACAATAGGCATGCCCATACATCCTTCTACCAGGGTTCTAGCGGAGCCGATCAATATTGTATTTTATGCTCGATTATATATCTCCGTAGAATAATTATTGCAATTCGGTAATGCATGTGATATATATATACAATCATTTATTCATATCTTTACATTTTCATATCTCATTACATGCATAATTAAATATGCTTTACATGTATGCTTCACGACTATTATGAATTCATAATAGGCATTTATGAAATGAATAACTGGTACTTATAGTGCCTACTGTTTTCGTGTTTTCTGGAATAATATGAGTTCTCATCTTATCAAGCTATCTGGTAATGGATTCTTGATGGGCTTTCCATGAGTCCAAGAACACCGAATGGGAGTTGGACGAAGGGGAGATATAGCGCTAGAGTTGGAGGGTCATACGTAGGCATAAATACGACGAGCTGACGCTGGATTGACGAGTTGACCTAGAGTGACTGAGCTCATCTATCACCTCGGTCAGACATCTAATATTCTCCTCAGGCATATGAATGTATTCTTGACTCAATGGGCTTTCCATAGAGTCCAAGAACACCCAAATCGGAGTTCGGACGAAGGAGATATGACCTTCTGAAGTTGGAGGTCATGCGTAGTCAGTCTTGACAGTGACTGGGTGACGAGGCTGCGTAGTGACAAGCTCAGTATAACACCTCGGTCAGGCATCTAATATTCTCCTTAGGCATATGGGTGTATTCTTGACTCAATGGGCTTTCCATAGAGTCCAAGAACACCCAAATCGGAGTTCAAACGAAGAAGTTATGACCTTTCGAAGTTGGAGGTCATGCGCAGTCAGTCTTGACGAGAGCTGACACAGATGACTGGCTTCTGCTTGAGTGGCAGAGCTCAGTCTAACACCTCGGTCAGGAATCTAATATCTTCCTCAGGCATATGGATGGATTCTTGACTCAATGGGCTTTCCATAGAGTCGGGAACACCCCTAGTCGGAGTTGAGCCAGAGGAGATATGACCTTCCAAAGTTGGAGGTCATGCGCGATCGATCTTGACGGCGGCGGTACATGCTTGAAGTGGCGAGCCTTGTTTGGCGACCAGCGTTGGGCGACCCTTTATTTGGACACCTTTGTTGGGCGACCCTTTGTTGGATGACCAGCGTGCGGCGATCAGCTGTTGACAACCAGCATTTGGGCGACCCTTTGTTGATGACCCGCTGTTGGGCGACCCGCGGTTGGGCGACCCCTTTGTTTGATGACGGCTGTTGGGCGACCCGCGTTGGCGACCCCTTTGTTGGGCGACCGGTTGGGCGAGCCTTGTTTGGCGATCCCTTTGTTTGGCGGCCACTATTGGCGACCGGTGGCGACCCTTGTTGGGCGACCACGGTTGGGCGACCCCTTTGTTTGCGATCCTTTGTTTGGCGAGCCTTTGTTGGGCGACCCGCTGACGATGACCCTTTGTTTGGCGATCAGCATTGGGCGACCCTTTGTTGGCGACGACATTGGTTTGTACGCGATTGGGCGACCAACTTGTTTGGCGACCCCTCGCAGCTGGTACATTGAGTAAAAGTAATGGCAGTGCATAGGGTCGAATTGAGGAAATTCAAAAGCTGATCAAGTTCATTGATGTGGATACAATTTACTAGAAGGACTCACTTCTGAAACCACGTATTTACGACCCAAAACCCGTTCTAAGAGTGCGAATTTAGTTGGCCGGCTGGATGGCGGCCCGACCAGATCTAAATGGACTGACATCAGTAAAGGAGCATGCTTGTTCTGAGGTCGAATCGAAATTCAGAAAGCCTAACATCGAGTTCATTGATGTGGCTACAATTTACTAGAGGACTCACTTCTGAATTCCTGTATTTCCTGACCCAAAACCCGTTCTAAGATCCCGGATATATGATGGAAACAATAGGGAATTTTAAGGTTGACTTTACCAAGCTGGACCCCTTTCTAAAACACATATCTAGGATCCTTAGAGCTCTTATAACTTAATCTAGAGAAATGAGATTGGGAGTTTCCAGGCAAGACATGTATCCATATTTAAAATTAGTAGTTCCATGCAATACACAAATTCCATCGTGTAATCTTCTTCTTCTTAACTTCCTTCTTCTTTTCTTCTCTCTTCTCTTTTGTTCGTATTCATTTCTCGCACTATAAGACCAAAAATGGCGAGATATTTATTTTGGTCTTATCCTTTTATTTCTCTCTAATCAAGGAGAAACTTCCTCCCTCTTTCCCTTTAAGCCACTTGTCTCTTAGCAGTTTACGTCAGCTATTTCATTCCCAATATCTTTCTTTATTACTCTTTGGTCCTTGGTATAACCTACTTGTTGAATCGATTTATGTTATTTTACAATACACTCTAATCTTCTTTATTATTTGTAATTTAACTTATGCATATTCCTACTTTTGTTTTTATCTTTATTTTATTCGAATAAATATATCTTCACGTTTATTATACCCCAAAAACATGTTATAAAGCTGTTAGGGTATAATTTGGGAATATTCTGGTAGTGCGCGTGATAGAAGGTTCTTTGCAAATTTAGCCGAGAGGTTGCCTACTTCCCTCCTCAATTCGATACTGATTTGAGTGGTGATACGTAAGCACATATTGGGATTAAAATATGACATTTAATATAATTTTACTGGCAGAGAATTTAGATGATAGTTAGTTATTGGTTACTCCATGGTCCTCTTGCTGCTGATTTTCCTGCTGGACCTTTTCCCCTCCTTTTATTTGCTCTCTTCAGTTATGTTATTGGTGATAAGACGATATTACAAGACGTTGGGGTCAAGGAGATGAAGGATGTAGAAGCTTTGCCACCACCTTCCAAAACGAAGGATCAAATTCTGCTTTCAGAGAGGTGAGAGGTCTTCATTAGCTACTTCGTTTGCACAAGACTGGGAAAGGACACGTGTTGCTTTCGATGAGACCAGGCCCTCTCGACCCTGAAGCGCCTCCTAAATATGTTTGCTTGATGGGGACTATGACGAATGGATTTAACGGATTTTAGATATTCAATAACGATATTTACCATGAGTAGATATTTAACCATGTGATTGATTTGACTCGCTCTTTAAATCAATAAATGAGAATTCAAATTTCACAAAGATGAGTATGGTCTCAAAACTTTATATTAAACGAAGCTTTGATACTATGTTAAACTATCAACGATCAAATTTTTTATAAGTTTTTGAAAATTGAATATGACTTTGCAATCTAACATAGAGAGGGGGTGGATTGGTTTTCTCAAAACTTTTGCAAAAATAATACTTATTCTTATTAACGTATTTATTAAGTATGCAGTGACACATTAGATTTATCTTACTACATCCACTTAATGTTACCTAAAACCACAATCCAAAAATTTATAAAACCTAAGACCCCGAAACCTAAAAACCCTAATGCCACTAACACCTAAAACCTAAATACCCAGGCTCTAAAGCTGAAGTACCACACAGAGATCGCTAAAATTATGTTTGGTGTTTTTTAAATTCTTATTAATAATGTTTTGAAAAACCGGATTTCCTCTAATTATAATTTTCTTACTTTTAATTGCATGCATTGTAAAAAAAAAAATACAATTATTATACTTACAATTTAGAATTATTTTTAAAAAAACCGGTACATGTATACAAATAAAAACCGTTGATGGCGCCTCATGCATAAAAATAAAAGCAGAGTACATGTGTCACATTGTTAGATGCGTCGTCAGCTACGAGGTTGTATATTTAGATTTATCTTACTACATCCAACAATAATTACCTAAAACCCTGAAACCGAAAAATTATAAAACCCCAAGACCCCAAAAGCCTATAACCCTAATGCCTTAAAATCCGAATGCCCTAAAACCCTAAACCCGAATAGCCTAATGCTCTAAAACCCTAATGCCGTACAACCCAAAAAATCCAAAAACCCTTAAACCCTAAAACCCTATGATGCTGAAATACCTTAAAACCCTAATCGATGAAATCGGAAAATCCAAGATGAACATGTTTTGTTTTTCGAAAATCCTGTAGATTATAAAAAAATATTTATATTTTAGAGAATACTGAAATTGCATTTTTTATGTATTCAAAAACCGCATGTAAATTTAGAGACCGCTAAAAGTGTGTTTTTTGTGCATTATTAAATTACGATTAATAATGGTTTGAGCATCAATTTCCATAATTCTAAGTTTCTTCTTTTGTGCATACATTGTTTAAAAATCAAATTATTATACGACCAATTTTAAGAATTATTTTTTTTATAAAAATCGAATTTGTGTATAAAAATAAAAATCGTATATAAAAATAATAACGTGTATCCAGTAGAGTCATGAGCCTTGTGTAATAGTTCTCTTAGGATGACGCCTAGAATAAAGCGACTGTTGGGACGATAGGATCCCTATGGTGTACGGGACGGGTAGGGAGGCGATGGGTAGAGGTAACGGAACAAAAATCGGATTTTCGGCGATTTATCGGCCCACTTGAAAAATCGGTTTAGTTGATATGGAAACGATTTTGACAAAAATCGGAAGAAAAAATCGGTAAAATGGAAAAATCGCCGATTTTATTTGAAAAATCAGGAAGAATCCTATTTTCAGGGAAAAATCCGATTTTCGAATTTTAATTTAAATTATATTTAGGTCATTTCGAGGAAAGAAATTAAAAATGAAATTAAGCAAGCTCACAATTAAAAAAAGTGTACTGAAAAATAATTACTGTTTGGTGTATCAACTATCAACCAACCGAGTTGATGGATTTAATCATTTAACCCACTGACACAGTGGGTCCCACTGTCTCTCTCTACTCTCTTTTTAATATTTTATTTTTTTATTTTACTTTATAATTTATAATATTTTTAAATCAAATATTAATTTGAAAAAAAATAAAAATAAAATAATATCATTTAAAAATTTAAAATTATATATAATATTTTGAATCTCCTCGTTATCTACATAATATTTATAATAATAATAAAAACAAATAAATAATTTATCTTTAATATAATAATATCTTAATATATTAAATATAACATATTTAATTTAATAATTACTAATCCATTTGATTTTAATCTATCTTAATTAAGATAGTCATTTCTCATAATCTATATAATTAAAATATAGAAAAAAATTTAATAACGATATTTTTGTAAAAATATCCACCGATATTTTCTGGAATATTCAGTAAATCCAATGCAAATATATCGTGTTCAGATATTTTGATCCTTGGAAATTAGTGATGGATGAAGTGGTCGATGTCTGCGTCAGTGCGGTCGCTAATTGGAAGTCTAATACTTCGAATTAAAAGGTCGGGATGATGTCATCCATGGGAGGCAATGTATGTCACGCCGGGTTCATTTGGAGGCCGATTGATTGGCGGATCGAGCCGAGTCAGAGTGATGCTATCCTCTTATATATTGGGACTCTCGTGTGGCCTTGTGCTTTCTATTTATTACACATGCCTGTGATTCATAAGCAATTTCAGTAATAACAAAATCGTTTATGCGTATACAAGAAGCTAACGGAGTGGTGTCCATCACAATTTACTCTGCAATATCTGGTCACAAATTCTTTATCTGATTCTTTATATATGTACATATTTAATAGTGTTCAACATTTACATTGTTTCAAAGAAAGCAAAAAAAAAGACTTAACATTATACAAAAAATCTTCCAATGGACCCACAATGATGTGTTGACCTCGGCTGCGTGTGGATCGACTAGGTACTCTGCTTTCCTCTTCTCTGTACCTCTGCGGTTGAGCAGCCGTCTTGAGAGCTGCGCTTAGTGGGAACATAAGCATAGACTGACCACGATAGCGTATCCTGGCTTATACATATGCATTATATATATATCTAAACATTTTTCTATAATGATTCCTTATCATCGATATTCCTATTGCATGTCGATCTCTATTCATGTTCTATGTCTTCGCATCTCCTTTATTTATACTTTATGTATTCCTATTTAGGTACTTTACATATTCCTATACTTATCTGTGTTCATGCCTTTCCGCTTGTTATATGTCTTTTCAATGTTCCTATTCTTTGTCAAATTTCATAGCATGTCTCTAGTTTATGTCTTTTCATCTTTGGTTCTATGATTTATTGCATTCTTCACTTTATCTTGGTACTATTGTATCTTTCCTATTATAGGTGTTCATCTTGTACTGTTCATATCTGTTATCTGTGCTAATCCTACTTTTCTTGTGTTTTATACCTATTTTTCATATCGGGTTGCAAAATGTACTTCTTATTAACATAGTATGCATTGCTTTCGTAGTATATGAGCTATGCTTCTCATATCATATCCTATTATATACTTTTCGTATCCATTTCCTTTGTGTATACTTTTCCTTTTTCTTTTATTTTCATGTCTGCAAATACCTTAGAAGTGGATTCGGGAACTATGTGTACCCGAAGGTACTATCCTTTGTCTGAGGCGGTGATCTCTGATGCCGGTGTGTACCCCCGAAAGGTACTATCAGCTGTGCGAGGCGGTGATTTTACGTCTATGTGTACCCAAAGGTACTATCCTTTGTCTGAAGACCGGAGTGATTTCGATCGTGTGGTGACGCTGGTAACGTCGAAGCGGGATCTGTATCATCGGCAGCAAGGGCCTCGTGTCTGTCTATGAATATCTCTTTGTATTGTATCTTCGCATAGGCGTACTGTCACATCCCTCTACCCGGGTCCTAAGCGAGCCAGTCAGCTTTGTGCATTTTAAACACATATTTCATAGCATGAATAGCTATTGTTATCATAATTGCTTATGCATATATACTATATTGCTACTCTGTAATTAGTTCTTGTGAGTACGAAAACGTGTGTAAAATATCTGCTTTATCTGTAGTGCCGCGCGCCTCAAGTAATATAGTGTACTAGTGTACGAGTATCGATCCACGAGGGAAAGATGAATTACAGAATATTGCCTTTTGACGATATGCGAATAAATGATTCTAAGATGGAATTTAAATACTAACTGTGACTAAGCTATTGGTTTTGGTGAATTGATAATGTGGGAGCCTAGGGTTAAATCTCCCCCTGTCACATTCGATGGATTATTCTTCTAAAGATGTTGTTATTCAGATTGTTTATAACATATCAATGGCGAGGTGATCTTGCTACGAGATATCCTCTCTCGAGGTATATTCGCTGTTCGTGAATAGAATGAGTATATCTCTATCTCGACTTCAGTATTCGAAATGCTTAATGTTCGACCCCGAAAACCCTTGCCCGGGTTGAATATCTCTATTAGAATCGGCTACAAGGCTACTCTGCAATTTTGAATACCCTCATCTCTGAATCTCGGATCTTGATTGTAAGTATGTTATGTGGCGGATATTATCATATAATTAACATGCGAGGAATAGAGCGGATGTGATAAATTAACAAGCAATTGATTAACATGAAGGTTAAATTCTAATCATTGTTAATGCCTGACGAGGGTTTGATGTAACCCCTAGAAGAAGTTTAGAACATCATGAAGGGAAGAAATAATACATGTAATATGAAGAACATCCTCGTAGTGATCCATAAAATAATCAAAACAATAAGGAAAAACTAATCACAAGATCGAGGAGATCCTTGAAATTACGTGTTGGGTTCTCGATTAGTATCTCTGGCCTTGCATTCATCCCGGCTCCTCGAATCCGAGCCCCTCATTATTTAATGATGAGATACGAGATTTTTGAGCGTCGCGACGTGGTGGCGTCGCGACGTGGGTGCATCGCGACGTGGCGGTGACTTCTTGCATGCTCCTCATTTCTCCCCAGGAAATGGCTTCGAAGTTGTTCTTTTAAGCCTCATCATATCTGCATTCCAAAACAAAAACTAAATAAAGGAATCTAACACTAAAATTATATAAATATTAACAAATCGACATGAAAATGCAAGGTAGCCTTGAGTATAATATAGTGTTTTAAGCACTCATCAGTTCTCATACGTAGTTCGTACGGTTCTCATATATCTATATAATACATATATTCATATCTTTTTCACCATCATTAGTTTTAATACATCATATATTCTAGCGTGTTCCATGTATTCTTTTCGGTATGTACATCTTTATACTCATATCTTTTCTACGTATTCCTATCATTTTGTTCTTAGCATGTTCTATCTATTTATTTAAGTATATCTATCATATAATCACTTATCATTACACGCTTATATTAAGTATCGTTTAATCTTATATGCATATGTGCTATCATTCGTGTACTTTAGACTATCATATCTTCAAACATGTTCTATCCATATCTTATTATATTTTATGACTTATACATCATATATTATGGCATATTCCCCTATGCCTTTACATACTTAATACATTATGTAACTATGTATTCTTATTCCTCTGTGATTACACTTTATTTGCAAGTGAGATCAATCGAATCGGATCATCAATTAAAGTTATAGCATTTTCATGCCAACTAGTCATTCTGGAATTTTACGGTGACCGTTTGTATTACTAATTTTCCGGGGTCTTAACCTCATATTTGACACTATGTCCTTATAATCATTTAAATCTAAGGTGCTAAGGGTTTCTATTCCAATTGGAATAACCCGGTCGAACACCGGAACTCAGGGTTCGTTACAAACAACCGGACTTCTACATGTTGACACGAGAGCAGAATTTGGTTTACACGTGGTCTCGCTTCGAGTGTATTTTGGGACACTTAGGATCAGAATTTGGCGATGCCTTCTTTTTAAGTTTTGTTCTCCTTGAAATTATTTTAATTGGCCCTTGAATCACTGAATCGGTTCTAAGAAATGGAGTAAGTTATGGTAAAATACTAAAACTGGTTAGAGCAGAAGAAGCAGAACAAGTTCTACCAGTAGAACTTAACTACTCTGCAGTGAACTTATTAAAAATGACGGAATCGAAGTTCTGTGGAACTTAACTACTACCGATAGAAGACATCCGAGAATGCCCGAGTGTGTATTTTCTCACATTTTCCTACTTTTGATCCCCGATCACTTCTATACCTCAAACACACATCTAATCCTTTCAATTCACCTTGGAATCACTTTCTATTAATTTTCTCTTTCATTTCTTATCTTCTTAAAAATCTTTCATGATTTACAAAGATGTTCCATCATGAGTTATGATCCATCCTCGAATAACCCATGATGATTAGTTAAGGTTATTCTAAACCTAACTCAATTCTTTCAAATTAACCATGAATCTGACGAGGAGAATTCCTACTTACCTTGTTCCATATGGGGGTTTTACCAATCCTAAATTCAAGAGATCCAAGGTTAGAATGAATTCTAACAAAACCACCTTTTTGGAGACAAGCTGTGCATAAGGCAAACCTTAAATTCCATAATCATTACTTAATTCATCTTCAGTAGTTTCCATACTAAAGGTCATAGTTCCATACCTTGGCTTGATCTTAGCTTGAATCCTCTCCTTCCTCTTCTCTCTTCTTCTTCTTTCTTCTCTTAACTTCTCTCTCTGGGTTCTCCCAAATTTGAGACCAAATTTGGTCTTTAAAATCCCATCTTCTAAGGCCGTGTTTGGCCATCAAAACCATTTTGACTTGGTTGCTTTTGTACAATTTAGTCCTTTCTCTCTTTATTAATCTCCTCTAACTTACACATATCATAATTTGGCATCATCTTTCAAAATTTTCATAATTGCATATCAACTTATTTATTTATGCCATTTATATCCTCAAGTGTTAAATGCCCACTTTACCTTGTCTCTAATATTAATTCCGGGTCTTTGTTTTATTTTCCGAGAATTCATATTTAACTTTTAATATACCCTAAACAAGTCCGAAAACTGCTAGGGTATATTTCGGGATGTTACAATGTATGGGATGGTAAAGGGTGTGACGTCAATGTCATATCTACCCGTATGGATGCTGGCTCTGGCGACACCGAATAAGGTACAGTCGTGGGAGTGTGTGGGGGTATGGAAGGTGATGAGCAAGTGTGTGGGGGTAGAGAATGTGATATGGAAGGTGAGGGGTAAATATGGGAGGGTAACGAAGTAGACAAACTCGGATCAAGTGTACGTATATCACTGTCACTGTCTACACCATGACCTGGCCCACCATCTCCATGCAGACCTCGTCGCTCAGCTCCCCCTTCTGCCTCTCTCCCTACACCTCACAATGGAACATACGTGAGAGGAGTCGATGACAGGATGTAACACCCCAAATTATACCTAACAGTTTATAACATGTTTGGGTATAATAAACGTAAGAGTATATTTATTCGAATAAAATAAAGATAAAAACAAAGTAGGAATATGCATAAGTTAAATTACAAATAATAAAAGAAGATTTGAGGCTATGGTAAAAATATTATAAATTGATTTGCAAATATTATAAGTTGGAGGACCAAAGTAAAATAAAAGGGGATAAGATCGAATAAGGATAAGGCCAAAGAAATATCTTATTTTGGTCTTGGAAAGGGAGAACAAATACGGACGAGAAGAGAAGAAGAAAGGAAGAAGAAAGAAGAAGAAAATCATGAGTACGGATATGTCTTGGGTTGTATGGAATTACTAAATTTGAGTATTGGTATGGAATTTGAGTATGGGTACGGATACATGTCTTGGGTTGTATGGAATTACTAAATTTGAGTATTGGTATGGAATTTGACTATGGGAGTATGGAAGTCTAGTTTTGGACTATAAAGTTTAGATACATGGTTAAGAACCCTCTATCTTGTGTATGGTTTGGGTTTGGGAACTCCTAAACTCATTTCTTGTAGGGGTTGAGTTAAGAAAGAGCTTTAAGGCTCCCTAAATATGTGTTGAGAAAGTCCCAGTTGCAAGTTGAACCCAGAAAATTCCCTATGGTCGATCATATGCAGTAGCCGGATCTTAGAATGGGTTTTTAGGATAGAAATACAGGGAATTCAGAAGTGAGTCCTCCTAGTAAATTGTAGCCACATCAATGAACTTGATGTTTCGAATTTCTCGATTTGGACCTCTGTAGACCAAGTTATGGCCCTTTTACCGAGGTGAGTCCATTTAGATCTGGTTGGGTTAGTTCATCCAGTTCGGGTCAACTAGCCGTACCTTAGAACGGGTTTTTGGGTCAGAAATACAGGGAATTCAGAAGTAAGTCCTTCTAGTAAATTGTAGCCACATCAATGAACTTGATGTTAGGCTTTTGAATTTCTCAATTCGAACTCCTATAGACCAAGTTATGGTCTTTTTACTCTAAACAGTCAAATGGGTGAGGGTCGTCGACGGTGGTAGTCCAAGCGTAATTCGTCGGCAGTGGTCGTCGGCATTAGTGCGTCCAGTTGTGGTCATCAACGATGGTGCGTCGGCGGTGGTCGCCTGCGGTGGTCGTCGGCGTTGATCGTCGAATAGTGAATTAGGTCAAGCTGTGGTGGGTCAAGCGGTGAGTGGAGTCAAGCGGTGGTCGCAGCGGTGGTCGTCGCGGTGTCTTCAAGCGGTGGTCGTCCAGCGTTGGTCCGGTCAACGGGGGTCGTCAGCGGTGGTCGTCGAAGCGATTACTCGTCGCCGATGCAATTTCGTCCCGTTCGTCGGTATTGCGTAACACTCGACTTTGGAAGATCATATCTCTTCGTTTGAACTCGATTTGGGTGTTCTTGAACTCTATGGAAAAGCCCATTGAGTCAGAGAATCCATCCATATGCCTGAGGAAGATATTAAGATGCCTGGTAGGTGTTAGGTGAGCTCGTCCTTCGATTGCAGCTCGTCGATCCGAATCAACTCGTCAAGGCCCGACTCGCATGACCTCCAACTTCGGAAGGTCATATCTCCTTCGTTTGAACTCCGATTTGGGTGTTCTTGGACTCTATGGAAAGCCCATTGAGTCAAGAATCCATTCATATGCCTAAGGAGAATATTAGATTCCTGACCGAGGTGATAGATGAGCTCGTCACTTCAGGTCAACTCGTCAATCCAGGTCAGCTCGTCAGTTGCCTCGTGCTTGACCTCCAACTTCGGGTCATATCTCCAGCCGCTGAACTCCGGTCGGGTGTTCTTGGACTCTATGGAAAGCCCATTGAGTCAAGAATCCATTAATAGATAGCTTGATAAGATGGGAACTCATATTAGCTCCAGAAAACACGAAAAACAGTAGGCACTATAAGTACCATAGTTATTCATTTTATAAATGCCTATTATGAATTCATAAATAGCTCGTAAGCATACATGGTAAGCATATTTAATTATGCATGTAATGAGATATGAAAAGTAAGATATGAATAAATGATTGTATATATATATATGATTAGAATGGCAATAATTATTCGGGAATATGAGATATATCACGGCGTAAAATACACATTGATTATGCCTTAGAGCTGGTAGAGGATAGATGGGCATGCCTATTAGGGAAAAATAAGTCTGCGACATACAAGTTTCTGATATGAGGCCTCGTTTGGGTCGATGACGCCGATCTGTTGGATCACGGTGGCCCAGAAAGGGTCACCACGGCGCCTAGGGCCCTCATGGAATGAGTCCTTTATGCAAATGCAGTGATACCTTCGGGTATATTATATCCGCAGCGCCTTCGGGCCCTCATGGACCTTGTTTCATACAGTGAATATAGCTATGGGCCTCATGGACCCTTTGTTTCATACAGTGAATACGGCTCATCGGGCCCTCATGGATTATAGTATTCACATCCACTTGGGTTTATGGGCATGAAACATAAAGAAAATGACAGTTATGCAAAGAAGTGTAGGGAATACGACATGATGAAGCATATGCTTTGCTATGCGATGATAGTATCTGATTACAAGAACAAGAAGTAAAATCTGAATTACATGAGTATATGGAAGATGATAAGAAATGGCGGATTTATGAAAAGTATATATATATGAGAAATGATAGGTTTGAAATGTTATATGTGTTATATGCATTTGTATAAAGACAATGAGTGACTCTTAATAAGTCATATTCCCGCTGGCGTAAAAGCAGCACGGGTGTTGGTCGTGTAGGTACGAAGGAATCGGAAGGCAGGGCAATCCCAGTCGGCGGTCGAATGCGCGCGTAGTGGGTGCCTTGGAGACCTTTGGAGTGTTTGTATATGAGATTTTGTAACCAATGTAAATATTGTAAATGTTGAACATTTCCATATATGGAGCTTGTATATATATTTTGTAATCCACTGCTACAGAATGTAATACAAGTATAATTGTTTAACATTGTATGAATATGTAAGTGTAAAGGTTATAAGTTTAAAAAAAAAAAAAAAAAAAGTGACCCTCACTTGACATCCTATGCCGAGTTGGGGGGCGTCACACCGAAGGTCTACTCGATGGTCCATGTGATGTGGAAGCCTCCAGAGCGTACCCCGCGATGTGATGTTCTTCTGCCGTCCAGTGCGCGTCGGGCAATATAGTATGTCTTCCTGCTTTGTGATAGCAAAATTAGACCGATCGTATATCGACCATAGCGTTCGTGACGAAAGTAATTATAATTACATATACATTAGTATAAAATTAGCATATTTTAGAAACACATGCGTTAAACTTACCATAACATTCATACTCAGAACATGGTATGAACTCTCTCCATCCCTATGCTGTGGTGTCATAAAGCGTCGTGTATCTGGCTGATACACTACATGTATGGATCATGGAAGTTCTATCATACCCACCATAGGGGTAGTAATGATCATGGGATGGTATCCCACGTAGTCTTATGTACGAACAGTCATGTGATGTGGCCCGAATTATTAAGCCCGTGCACTCCGATATATGTGTGTGTCAGAGAAAGGCTGGGGTATCTCTGATGCGACCCCAATGACCGCAGGCATTTCACAGGCGATGCCCTCAGCGGTCTCGAAACATATGAGGGTGGCGTAGTCGCGAATATCGATCGAGCAAGCGAAATGTCGGGAAGTTAGTTAACCAACTCCGATCTGGCGCCATAAGGCCTACACATTAACCATTGGCGTCAAAAGACTTTTATGGCAGCATGATTGAAATTCTTATAGGAACCATATGCTTTTACATATAATTACGATGGAAGTTTGTGCGTCTAGGCGATCTCGATATAGGAGGAGGGACCTTGGATGGGTTAAGCACCGTGTCAGGTATCTCCACTACACCCAGTGGAAGAGGCGCTGCGGCTCTGCACTCAGCTTGTGGCTCGGGGCTGAACGCCGTACTCAGCCCCGGTAATCCATCGTCCAGACCCTCAGCTACGACGCCATCGACATCGTCATCATGTAAGGCATGCGACAATGGTGGTGCTAGATATGGTGTAGATCACCCAAAATCGGGTCGGCCCACGTGAAGCCTCTTCCAAGACCATAGCTAAATATAAAATAAACAGTAATTAAGCAATCTAATTACGTAGCTGAAAGTGTATGAAATTACAAAAACCATATCATGCACAATATCGATTAATAATACAACCATAATAGCATCTACGGTCCAAGGCGCACGCTGTATCTGATATCTTGTGCAAATGCGCACCACCCAACTATAAGTGGGTGATGTTTGTGTCGAATCCAGGGTAGTGGGAGAAAGCACGAGGTGAACATGGACCCACTTCTTGTCAGAAACAAGAAAGGATCCCAGTAAACCTTAATATGAACCCACCAGGCTCAAATGCATTATCATGGCATCGGGTCTTGGGATTAGATAGCTGGCGACTTATAACCACGGATGGAATAATTCAAATCTCGAGGCATCAGTGAGGTGGGTGACTCGGCGACTCAGCATAACTCTGCACATTGACGTACATGCTGTGGCGAATTAAAGTCGATCTGAGCGAGGATGATAGCAACATCCACAATAACGATGCGTCATCTCTCGGTAGGACATGGAATGTGTGTGTCTCATTTGCCATCTCTCTCGGCGAGACAAGTAATAGCGGCGATCTATGATGATGTGGCCTAAGCGGTATATATTGTAGAATCCTACGCGGATCACGTATGGACGAATACGTGGATCCATCCTCCATTAGTGAGAAATCTCATGTCTGGCACGCGGTGGAGAACTGCTTGTAACTATAATTAGCAAATAACCATGTTTATAATTGAATATATACTTAGATCAAAGTAAAAAGCTGAATGTTAATTCATGAATAATAAAGTGAGCCTGCTCGGTGTCCAGCAGAAATTGGGACTGTACGTCTTCACGTATAAGGCAGAGATGGATCAATGGATCGCGTCATGAAGCCCTACGAGCATCATATATATATCACGGATGTCTAAATACACTATACATATTAGTGAAACACATTGGAAAGTGTATCACAATAATTAAGGCACTAAGGTTTTAGGGTTTTTCAATTAAAAGCAAACTTTAGTGGAGAATTTACCTAATTTGTATTCTTCAATCTATTCACACATGTCAACAATTATTTGCATGTGGGGAGATATTTATACATTGGTAATGACCATTTCTAGGTTATCTAGAGTTAGAGTTTTAGATTGTAAAAATCTGAAATGAATTTTAGATGCATAATTGTGGGTGTTCAGGTCAATTTACATATATCTCGATTAATCCCATGGGATTATGGAGTTGACGCCCGATTAAACCTCTGGTGACAACTCTAAGGGAGCTTGAATTGATGATCATTGTGGAACAAACCTAAGGTCGGACCAACCGAACTATCATTCAAGTTTAATGCATACATTATTGAAATAGAGCATTTCAAGTCTCATGAGTTATAGAGATACCCATTATGTTAGATAAAACACTCTTTGAAAGGAGGATAGTAGAGATACGAGGAGGAACATACTTCATCAAGCTAAGCCAACCTCTTGCTCGGTTCTAAAGTAGAGAAACGGAGGAAGAGTAAAAGGAAGCTTCTCTTACTCGGCTTAGGTTAGAAGTTCCTATTGTCTGACTTCCCATTTAAGTTTCTTTCCTTTTTCTTCTCATTTAATAGCAATGACAATTAAACCAACCTCAAAAAAAAGACCCCACTTGGTGAAGGGACATATTCCGTCTGTTTAAACCATAACCTAACACACATTTACGCAGTTCTTGTAATTAGAAATCCCAATTTAAGTTCCTTTTGTTTTCTGTCTTTTCTCAGTACAACTGAAAGCAACAAAATGTCTGAAAACACATCATAAGATAGAACCAATCACCCAACTATATCATAAGAAAAAGACCAATTTAATAGAAGAACAGATACCATTGGAACATTTTATAAATCAGTAACTCTCAGTTGCATGAAAGCTTCCTATTCTCTAGAACACCCAATTTAAGTTCCTTTCACTTGTCATATTTTCCCAAGAAACAAAAAGAAAGTGAGACGCAACCAAACAGCCAAACAACCAAAGATAAAGAACAAAACATAGAACCGGTTACCCAACAAGTTCGTTAAGAAAGGGGCACCCATTTACAAAAGTAACCCCAGTGCGGGAATGCGAAAAGTTCTGATTCTCCAAAGTACCAATTACTCTCCGATATTCTCTAAAGAAATAAACAGAAAGGAGCAAAAAAAATAAAAAAGATATAACTGATCATCTGACAACTTTTATGAAGTAAATAATAGAATCATATAAAAGGTGAAAAATCGACACCAAGTGCATGGGCTTAATAGTAATTATGAGAGGAAGAGATGGCACTGAAACAATTCATCATACTCCAACCTTCATTAAAACTCTCCAAAGTTATCTTCTTATTTCTCCCATGTTTTGTGAGATGAACAGAGACATAGCTCAAGTGCTTAAAATTTATTTATAGAGAAGATAAAGAAAAAGAGTAAAAGAAAAAAAAACTTAAGAGAAAATATACCGGTGAAACAATTCATCAAATCCTGTTACCTGCCGGAACATATGTATCATAAGAAAAGACCAATTTAATAGAAAGAGCAGTCTGCAAGACATTTTATAAATCGGTAACTCTCGGTTGTGAAAGCTTCCTATTCTCTAGAACACGTTGGTTCCTTTCACTTGTCATATTTTCCCAGCAAAAGAAAGTGAGGCCCAACGACCAAACGACGAACAACCAAGATAAAAGAACAAAACATAGAGCCAGGTTGCCATGAGTTCGTTAAGAAAGGGGCACCCATTTACAAAAAGAAGAGAGGAGCAGGCGAAAAGCGTTACCTGAGTCGGGGGACGAGAAGGAGGAGGAGGCGACCATCGGAGAGGAAGCCGGTCGGAGGCCCGCGGGTAAGGCGTCCCGATTGGGCGTGAAGGAGAGAAGAAGTGAGGGGAGAAGGAAAATACTAAGCCGAAATTTAACACCTTGATTATCGTAGTTGTGGTGTGGCATTTAGTATAATTAAAATGTTGCCGTTGTGAACGACAACATTTGAATTAATTAAAATGTCGCCATTGTGGACGACGACAATTCACTTAATTCAAATGCCGCTGTTGTGGTCGACGACAATTAAGGTAAATTCAATTGCGCCGTCACGGTTCTTGACGGGATGAATCAAATCTGTTTGGATTCTTGAAGCGTACGCTCTACTTTGGGAAATATTTTGGGAACAACAGTAATTTTATTTTATTTTATTTAATATAGAGTATTTCCGTACAAAACTCTGAATTTCTCGTGGTGCCCTTAGCTTCTAGGTGACCTAGTGTCATAAGCATTCAATTGATGAGACAAGTTTATTAGCTAAGCGATCAGAATCTTTAGGACATTTACTGTTTCAAACAGATATAAGGCAAAGAAAAGGAATCATAAATTCAAGTCATAATAAAAATAGTTTACAATCTTAGAACTAAAATGTATTTTATATATATATATATATATATATATATATATATATATATATATATATATATATATATATACATATATATCAAAAGTGTATATATATATATATATTTGAGATGATAGCTATGGAAGTATTGATGAATGAGTTGAGAACTATGATCTATGGTTTGAATAAGTTGCCATTTATAGCGAGCAACCAAAGTTAGTGAACTTTGACACCAACTATAATAGCAACAAGAGAAGCCCTCTTGCTAAGTAAAACTTTTAGGCTCAGTTTGGAACCCGGGGAAGTATTAGGAAAAGCAAAAAATATAATAAGAAAAATTATTTTCTTATGTTTCTAATATGAAATTTTTGAGAAAAAAATCAAATATAATAAATTTTTTTTCATATATTTAAATTTCTTAACCCTTATGTAATAAAGAAAAACAAATAAAATAAGTTTAAATAAACATTTAGAATTAATTTATTAAATTTAAACCTTATTTTTTAGTTTCCTTCAAATTTTATTTATTTTCTTTCGTACTTTACAAGTTCCAAAATGGAGTTTGAGACGGAAATAATTTGTCTTAAAAAAGAAATAATTAAATTAGTTTGGAAGCCAAAATATTTACCAAGCGATAAGTAATACGTCCCATGGCAATGGCATGGTGTCATTAACAAATTCTTGAATGCATTGTCATGGTTTAAATGATTGGAGTTAAAAATCCATCTCCCTTTATCCTTGGTTTGCATTAATTAGAAGTTATTCAAATGTTGTTGTCTATAACAGCGGCAATTGGATTTAACAAATTCTTATCTTGCATTGTCATGGTTTCAGAGTGGTGGCGTTATTCAAATGTTCAACTATTTTTTCTTTTTTAGCATTCCTTCAATCTGCTTTGCCTTTACTCAATCCCGATTCACTCTCTCCGCAAGCAAGTAAGATCACTTTCTCCTTTGGTTTCCTCCAAAAGAATTCTTCTGTTCTTCACATGACTAATTTTCCTCTCCACTTCTTTTAGATTCGTTGAGTTGGTCGTGGAAAACTAAGAAGCAGGATGATGATCGGCTACAATTTTTATTTGTTATTTGATCTTGTCATCGCCAGTTCTGTTTCTTTTTCCCATTGGTTACTGAGAAAATTTGTGGAATTCATAGCACATTGAGGTAGAAAATGAGGAAAAAATTATGAAGTGGAGAGGAGGAGAAGAAATCCTAACAATCGAATTATATAGCTCCAATTGCCGTTGTCATGGACAGTGGCATTTTCGTTTATTAATTAGATTCTGGCTACTTGTGGATAATGGCGTTTGTGAGTTTTAATTTTTCGATTACATTTGTCTTGGGCGATGACGTAACATTACTTTGATTAATAGTTTGACATCCAAACTAACTTCATTTTTTTTTTTCAGACCCATTATTTCCGTCTAAAACTCTCCAAAATGAGCGTTAGTGCGCACAGAAGACAAGACCAACGGCCTTTTCTTTTGGCAGAGGTACTAAGAGGCGAAATATAAATACATAACATAAACATTGTGTTCACAACAAACTGTAACAAGGTTCTTCAATCCAGATTCATGTCACTTAGGGAAACCAACGCATAGCTCAAGATCTAAAAACATGAACACATTATTGAGTTTTCATGACCAGAGTCCATTCTGATTGAGGGCAAAACCTCAACGTTGCCTTATTCTTCATTAACAACAGTAACATCAGCCCAGTTTGCTGCACTACCAGTCCGGGGAATGCTGGGTAGTCTCGTCAACAAGTCCACCTGAAAAACGATGGCAGAAATGTTTCCATCATCATCCTCCCGTGCAACTGCTCTTACCTTGTGAAGGGGATGATCAAAGCTGAGCAGCCCACTTCCATTCATGAAGATGCAGCCTGGGAAACAATTGTGAATTGTGAATTGTGAGAACTGATCTTAAATAGGACAGACCAATTTTATACTTAATCAAACAACTAGTAAAGTTCCAAATTTTCTTTCCAATATGATAGCAGCAAAGAATGAGCTTTATCTAACCTGGAGGAAAAGGAGCACAAGATTTTCCACAAGCCTCTGTGATGATTTTGGGATTGTCAGACCAGACCAGTGACCCATCACCTGCCATGCCCCATTGAAGGTTTACACTTCCATCACGATCCTGAGACCATCAACAAGATAATCAGTCAAATACAATTGCAAATAGGAGATGGGTTTCAATCAATTTCTCCTATAAGCTCATGTTAGGAGGGCTAGTAGCAGACCAACCATGGTGGTGCCAGGTTTAGAAGGCATGTTGGAAATTTGAAGAGCTCTCTCAGTAGATATAATTAATGTGCCAATGGCCATTACTATCCATCTTAAAAACAAGCATGTATTTAAAGTCAAAAAAAAAAAAAAAAAGCAAGCATGGATTTGAAAAAGGCCTGGAAATTAGTCCATTGATGAACTCACCCTGGCTGTAAAAAGATTGCCACCTTTAGCATCAAAGAGAATGAATGCAAATTTTCCTTCAAGGTCTCTAATGACTTGATCAGGAGGGTAAGGTGCACGATCTCTTAAGACTTTATAAGCTTCAACCACCACCATGGCTTCTGTTGCCTGCCTGGAAAGCCCGTAGTGCCTTCTTAGGTCACAGACATTCTCTAAAGTCCCGATGAAAATGCAGAAGACATTGTCCACAACCACCATAGACCTGTTCCATCATTATGTAAAACAATTGATATCCATTTTTTTCTTTACTTTCACAACCAAATACATTTGATAGGGAAATAAAGAAAATTCATTACCTTGGATGTGTTGTTGGACTTTCATCCTCATGTGACAAAGCCAGGAAGTTCCCATTTGAGAGGCTATACATGGTCGCCTCCGGCCAGGCCACCCGGAGCATCTCTGCGATCTCTTGCCGGGTTTTTGAGTTCTGCAACCCCATGGAAGGAAGAGACAGCTCCTCCGGGGTTTTGGCAATCCCTTTCTCAAAAGCAGTCAACATTTTCCGGCAGAACCAGGAGACTTCCCCGACGAGGGATGAGATAGGAAACAGTGCTCACGCTTATCCTACCTAGCACAAGCTTATCTGTAATGTCGTAACTCAAGAAAAACTGAAGGTGTGAAGACAGTGCTACCTGGCAGAGTTATGCATGTGGCCACTCCAAGGTCTGTTTTCAGGAATACGTGTAAAATGAAACCGAAGTGGGCATGAGGGTAACGCATAAGGCCAAGGAATTTGGTTCTATAGCAATAGTGTTTGTTACTGACTGACTGTCCCTTAGCGTTTTTCAAAAAATATAGTGATGAGAAATGGACTTATCTGAGATTTCAGAGCGGCAAAGTCTGTCCTGTTGTGCCTCCAGAGGGTCGCCTGGTCTTACAAGATAGCTGTTGATAGAGCCTTCTATTTACCGAATTTTGAAGAAGGAACGGTCCTCGGAGATAAGGTTATAAATCCAATATTCTCCGTTGTTTGCAGAGCAAATTTGGAAATTCATCATACCTGATCGGGTTGAAATAATAGGCTCACAGGCTCAAGACGCGAGCCCAAGTGACAGGATTAAAAAGCAGCCCGGGGCACTGTGCCTGTTTCCTGCCTCACAAGATCCCCTACAAGACGTCAAAAGCGGCCCAATTCGCCCCTTTAAAGGCCAAGAAGATGGCCAACCTGGCCGAACCAGACATGCGAAAAACGCCCACGCCCACCAATTAGGAAAGTAGGATACTTCCTAATTATCGTTCCTCAATTATCCCCAATAACCCGGTTAATGATAAGGAAAGAAAATCTCTCGCCCAATGGGAGAAACACGGTATCATCCTCTAACAAGAAAAGATGTTATTATGTGTCATCATCCAACTGGGAAACCTACCAAGATCACCTATTATAAATACCAGGCCACCCCATCGGTGAGAGGTACGCACAAAAATTCACTCCCTAAGGCCGTGATCTCTTCCATCGAAGACCGACTTAGGCATCGGAGAGGCACCCAAGGATCCTCAGCCAATCATTTTTTGTTTCTTATTTTTGCGTAGGAACCCATATCTGAGTCAACAGACTGCCTGAAGAATTCCAACACGCTCTAGCCTAGTTCTCCTGCTTGAAAAGCATCATCACTCAAGGCCGTCAGGGGAACGACAGCTCCTTTATAAACAAACCGATCTTTCGTTGATCGATGGTATCAATCAAACTAGCGCAGAGCCACGCCCATTCTCCGAAGGATGTGAGACCAGCAAGGTGACGTAGATATCCGACCTCCCGGAGGCACTCTAGACGCTTTACATACCAATACCGACGAGATGGAGGCGCTTCGTCTCACCAACTAGAGTTTGCTAAGAGAGTTGGAGCAGCTCACCAGACAAGTGCAACGCTCCCAGGAGGCGCGACAGGCCCGAGGAGGCCAAAACCCCATTACCCTAGAGGAACAGCAACACCTCGACCCTCCTCGGGAAGCAGATGGAGAAGGAGAAAACTAATCACGCCAGGGAGCACGACCCCTACAAACCCCCTGTAGAGGATCACAATGAGAAGAGGCACGACAGGAATAATAAGGGCGATGGACCCATCCTTTATCAACAAGAGACAAAGGAGCAGTCTTAGGAGCAGAGGTTTAGGGACATTTAGCAAGAGCTCAACCATATGAAGGAAGCAGTAAAGGGCCGAGCTCCAATCTCTATGGACGCCCTGGTGCAACAAACCGAATCCCCATTCACAGCTGGGGTGCTGCACTTCCCTCTTCCGACAAAGTTTAGAATGCCACAGATCGAAGCGTTCGACGGAACAAAAGACCCCATAGACCACCTCAATACATATAAGAATCAGATGGAACTACACGGGTATCAGGACCCCATATGATGCAGAGCCTTCGCTATCACGCTAAAGGGCCAAACATTGGCCTAGTTCAACAAACTCTAGCCGTCTTCCATCTCATCATTCATAGAACTTTCCATCGCATTCGTCTCCCACTTTATCAAAGCAAGGACGTACAGGAAGCCAAGTTATCACCTCCTAACCATAAAATAGAACTCGCAGGAAAGCTTGAGGTCATATGTTTAGAGGTTCAATGCGGAGTCTTTGAAGGTAGAAATTCCCGACGAGAAGTTCCCCATCACAGCCTTCATCGTAGGGCTAGGGGTGCATTCAAAGGATCTGATGTTCTCTAACTCAAAACCTAAAGCAGCGCATGGCTAAGCGGGCCAAAACAGTAGAAGTATATCAATGGCGAAGCAGCCTCGCCATTCAGCTGTGCGGAGCCTTCTACTCAAAAGGATAAGAGCAGGCGACAAAAGAAACAGAACTGGTCCCAAGAGGCAAAGGCATGGATAGATCCCTGGCTAGAGGAATAGGAGAGTACCGGTAGAGTGGTCCTTAAAAAGGCGAGGGAATGTCGTAGACCGCCCCGGGACCACCTTAGCCCTGAATGTGAGCGCGGATATGCACCTCGCACCACCCCGACGACCTTAGTGTCACAGTCCCACGCGGTGCAACACTGGTAGATTTTGAGGTGGCTATCCCATAAAGTTAGACCCAAAGAATATGACTTGATGCTAAGTACTACGAGTTCCACAGGTCATGGATACCGAATGTATTTTGATCGCATCCGGCCTAAGGAAAGAAATTGAGTATCTGATCCGACGCGTACCTCACAAGTATGTTGCCTCGTAAGGTCGATTCAAAGTAATACCGTCACACTGCTAGGCCGGCTCCAACCTCAAGACCAACTTCCTCGAGAGATCCACGACCGAGACGGCGGTGGGGCTGAGTCCAACAAACAGCTTACCGCTGAGCATCGTGATCAGGAACCTGGGCGTGTCATATCCAAACTCCTCGTCGATACTACCATTACCTTGACTGAAGATGGAGGGTCGCCAAAGATCCTACAGACAATCCTACTAGTGATAAGGCCGCCATAATCAATAAAACAATCCACATGCCAGGTCCTCGTCGACAATGGAAGCTCAGCTTCATTGCATCATTTTCGTGATCTACCGATAAACGGGTATTAGAAAGGAGAAGTTTATAAACTTCAAATAACACATACCCATGGATTCTCCTGGATAAAGGGTGCTACCTTTGGGGTCGACACAATTGGTGCTCACTTTGGGAGACCCCCCATGCCAGGCTACGACAATAATAAGATTTCTCATAGTAGATGCCTCGTCAGCCTACAACATGTTGCTGGGAAGACCCTCTCTCAACACCATAAGAGCCATCCCCTCCGCCTATCACATGGTCATTAAATTCCCAATTGCAAACGAAGTAGGCGTAGTTCAGGGGAACCAACGCATAGCTAGAGAATGTTACTCAACGTTAATGAAATAAAAAATGGTCGACAACATCTACATGGATGAGCTTAACATGCGAGATGAAGTAAGCACTGACCGCGCCTTCAAGAACTAGAGCCAAGATGCTGACGCGCCAAACTTCTGTGAACACCTCGCTTCCACATAGGGTCTAAGCCGGGTTTCCAAGACATAAAAGCCCCCTTATCCACTTCTTCTAAAAGAACATGGAGGTATTCGGCCGAAGTAGAAAAATCGACCCAGCCAGTTGATCACCCACGCATCAACATCAATCCATCCTTAAACTACTAAGCAAAAGAGAAGCGAGTTTCACCTGCAAAGACGTATACGATCAATGAAGAGGTGGCTCCAAGAAGCTCCTCCAAGCAAATGCAATAAGGGGAGGTAGAAATATCTTGGAGTGGTTAGCCAACGCTACTTTATAAAAAGCAAACGTAAGTGGCGACTTTGCATCGACACATATATCAACATGCCCAAAGGATAGTTTCCTTACCCCGATTGACCTCATAGTAGACGCCACGCACGCCACGAACTCCCCGCTCATGGACACCTTCTCGGCTAAGCAATCGAACAAGATGGATCCCAACGACCAAGAGAAAACCTTGTTTGTCACAGGGCAAGGAACCTATTGTTATCGAGTGAGGCCCTTCGGACTGAAGAACACAAGAGCCACTTACCAAAGGTTGGTGAACAAGATGTTCCAAAAGCAAATCGGAGCGTCTATGGAGGTATATATAGATGACATGTTAGTGAAATCGGCAAAGGCTGAGCTCCACATCATCCACTTAGCCGAGGCGTTCCAGTCCCGGGTGTTACAATATGAAGTTAAACCTAGCCAAATGCGCCTTCGGAGTCTCCGCTGGGAAGTTCTTGGGTTTTATTGTCAACAACTGAGGAATAGAAGTAAACCTGCATTAAAATCAAAGTAGTTTCGACATGTTACCACCTTCAAACGCCACAGTTCACTAACGCCCGATCGACGAATAGTCGCTTAGGTCAGCTTCAGGTCCAAGGCCGACAAATGCCACTTTCTTCGTGTGTCCCGAAAGAGCCTTCCAATGGACGCTAGATATGCAGGGGAGGGTCCCACGGCACTCAAAACTTTTTATCTCAGTTCTCCGTCTGTCCTAGTAAGCCTCTTCCGAGGGAGAACTCCCCACTCTACGGTCATTTCGTACTTCAACTAGTGCCACTCCTCGGGTCGAGACTCCGGCGTAGGTATAACAACCACTACTATCATAGCCCGAGCTCGAGAGGAGTTGAGGAGAGGCATCCAAAGATGAGAAGCCGATCCAGCCGGTAACTACCTCCAGAAAACTCCGACCTTACTTCCAAGCTCATACCATCGAAGTCCCAACTGAGTATCCAATGAAGCAAGTACTGCATAAACCATAAACCCTGTAAGGTCGAGAAGTGGGCTATAGAGTCGAGTGAGTTCACATCGTACAAACCAAGGACATCTTAAAGCAAGCGACTTGGCATATTTCATCATGGAATTATCCCAACAGAGTCACGGCTACACAACCGACACCACCTCCCCATCCGAAGTCGCCCGTGGATGGGACCGCCAATGCCCAAGGAAGCGGTGCAGGTCTGATTCTGACCTCCCCGGACGAGATAGACGTGGAATACGCCCTCAGATTCAGCTTCTAAACCTCCAATAACGAGGCCGAGTATGACGCGGTCATAGCGGGGCTTAACCTCGCCCACTCCATGGAAGCAAATCAGCTGGAAGTAAGTAGCGACTCCCAATTGGTGGTAAAACAGATAGAAGACTCCTATGAAGCCCGAGGTGAGAAGATGATCCTATATCTCAAGAAGGCGAGGAGTTACTACAGTTCACTGAGTTCGCGTCAAGCATGTGCCAAGAACAGCACTCGAGCCGACGCCTCGTCAAGCCAGCCACGCCACAAGAAGACCGCGATCGGGAAGCATAAAATACCTACCATAACCTCGTTGAGCGCCCACAACGGTTATCTCCGATGATGTCCAAACCGAGCTGGATGGACCCCATATGGGATTACTTTGTGGAAGGTACACTGCCGAGCTACCCAAAGGAGGCATCCAAACTCCGAGCAAGGTCGGCAAGGTTCACTATTCATCGGGGAACCCTTTATAAACGAGGCTTCTCTTCGCCCATCCTTAAGTGCGTAGGGAAGGAAGACGCCAACTACATACTCATGGAGGTACATGAAGGCGTATGTGGCAACCACATCGGAGCTCGGACCCTAGCGGGAAAAACCTTGAGGTAGGGGTACTAATGCCCCATAATGCTCAAAGACGAACCGAATCACGGTCGTGGCAACCCGGCCAGAACATGCCCGCATCTCTCATCTCCCATCCGAGTCACGACATCGCCACAAGCCCCTGCAAATTTTTCAAGAATTCGGGACTGGGGATGAATCGGGCTCCACTCATTGGAAAGGGCCAATGTAAATTTATCATTGTGGTCGTGGACTATTTCACCAAATGGGTCGAGGCCGAGCCCTTAGCAACAATCACATAACAGAAGGTACACAACTTCATCTAGCGTTCCATAATATGCAGGTTTGGGATCTCGAGGTCCCTTGTATCAGATAATGGGAAATGGCTCACAATTCGGTTCGTGGATTTCACGCTGAGTCAATCATAGAGGGTCGCACGAACTCAAGGCAAAGACCAAGACTAAGTCGAAGACCTAAAAGGAAAATGGGTAGAGTACCTCCCCGAGGTGTTATGGGCATACAGAACTACGCGCAAATTAGCAACTCAAGAAACCCCGTTCGCCCTGGCCTTTGGCACCGAAGTAGTAGCTCCTGTTGAGGTCGGATTAAAGTCACCAAGGGTCGAATTTGCAAGCACCGAGCACAACGATGAGGCTCTTCGCCTAAACCTGGATCTCCTAAAAGAGAAGCGTGAGCAGGTCCTAAAGCGTATTAAAGACTACCACCGAAAGACAACAAGATACTACGACTGTAAAGGGTCGCACCTTGAGTTACATGCATGGCGACTGACATTCTAAAAAGCTTCACAAGAAGAAAAGACCCACGATGGGAAACTCGGGACCAAATTGGGAAGGACCCCATATCGTATCCCAGATAATGCACTGCAACTACGAGTCTAAACTAAGAAGGAAAGACCACGCCCTAATTATGGAATAACACCTCAAACGGTTCTACCAATAAGATCTCGGAATGTAGTCTTTAGTAGCAACTAACGCAGGATTTAGTACTAGTCCCGTTTGTTCATTTTGGGTCGCTTCAAAATCAGACTGCAAAGTAAGATTGTGGCCATTAGCCTGCCCCAAAAGCGCATGTCTCGTTAAAAATTGCTCTTTATGTCAAAGGAATTACAGTTGAATACAAATAATTATGGTCAACAACGTCGTTCCTAGCACCTCAGAGACGTGCGGCACACACACAGTTCCCTACTCTCAAAAAGAAAGAACCCACAAGGGAAAAGAAGAAAAAAAAAAGAAAGCAAGGAGCTCGGTTGCCAGAAACGGTGAAAAAGTCACACAACACAAATCCAGAATTTAATTACAAGGAAGTTACAATCACCTCAGAGGGTTACAAAATCTCTCTTTGCATCTCAAAAATACAATTAGCAAAACCATTCTTCACTCCTTACAAGCACTCCCACAAGACAAAAGCCACAGGAAAAGGGAAGAAGAGAGGGAAAGAGAAAGAGAAGGAGAAAGAGAAGAGGAGAAGGAAAGAAAAAGAGAGGGAGAAAGAGAAAGAAGAGAAGAAAAAAAGAAAAATACAGAGAAAGCGGTACTTAAAATTTTTCCCTTTAAAGCACACCGCCCTCTTCGAATGCGTTCCTTAGCACAACTCCATCAATGGGCATGGCTAGGGAGCAACACAACTCCCACAAGGGGGAAACTAGGGAAAAACACAACTCTTATAAGTGGTAGGCCATCGAAACCAAACATCGGCCCACAGTCACCGGACAAACTCCGAGCAGTGACAACCAAGCCATGGAGCTCCATCATGCGCGAATCCCGACTCTGCCAAAGAGAGGAAGAAGTTTGGAAGCATAATATGGCCTAGAGGGGCTGCTATTTATAAGGAAGCTAGGACACTTAGGAAACCACGCAATCCATCCCAATTTTCCATGGATCCGTATTAAAGCCATGTGCACTTTTCCGAGGGAAGGGAAAGATTGAAGGTCTCTTAAGCTCCCTGAGCCCAATAGGCTCGCTTTTTAGAGCATAACCGCCAAAAAGGGTCCCTGGAGCCCCTGAGCCTAAGATTAATTTTTAGAGCATAATCAAGCCAAAAGGGTCTTAGAGCCCCTGAGTTTAGCATTTCAGCTTTAGAGCATGATCAAGCCAAAAGGGTCTGGGAGCCTGGCCTGGGAGAGGTCAGCTTTTAGAGCATAATCAAGCCAAAAGGGCCTGTAGCCTCGGGAGCCCAGCAGCTTAGTTTTAGAGCATGACTGCTCAAAAAGGGTTTTAGAGCCCCGGAGCCCAACAGCTCAGTTTTAGAGCATGACTGCCCAAAAAGGGTCTTAGGAGCCCTGGAGCCCACGTACCTCGCTTTTAGAGCATAATCAAGCCAAAGGGTCTTTGGAGCCCTGCAGCCTGCAGCTTAGTTTTTAGAGCATAATTGTTTCAAAAAGGGTCTTAGAGCCCTGAGCCTGTCAGCTTCGCCATGAGCATAATCAAGCTAAAAGGGTCTCAGAGCCTGAGCCTAATAGTTTTGGGCTTTAGAGCATGACCGCTTGTAAGGGTCTCAGCCCCGAGCCTAGCAGCTCAGTTTTTAGAGCATAACTGCTCAAAAAGGGAATCTCTGAGCCCCTGAGCTCGTGAGCTTAGTTTAGAGCATAACTGGCCAAAAGTATCTTGTGAGCTCTCGAACCCAACAGCCGCCTTTAGAGCATAACCGCCAAAAGGGTTTGAGAGCCCCGGCCCAACATCTCGCTTTAGAGCATAATCAAGCCAAAAGGGTCTCGTGAGCCCCGGCTTCCAAGAAATTTCGCTTTGAGCATGACTACTTCAAAAGGGTCTTAGAGCCCCTGAGCCTAACAACTCGCTTTTATATGACTGCCAAGGCGGGTCTGGAGCCCCGAGCCTGCAGTGAGGCTCACTTTTTAGAGCATCACTGCTTAAAAAGGGTCTTGGAGCCCCGAAGCCCAACAGCTTAGCTTTTAGAGCATAACTACTCAAAAAGGGTCTTGGAGCCCCGGAGCCCAATAGCTCAATTTTTAGAGCATAATTGCTCAAAAAGGGTCTTAGAGCCTTGGAGCCTAGTAGCTCAGTTTTTAGAGCACAATTGCTCAAAAAGGGTCTTAGAGCCCGAGTCTAACAACTCGCTGAGCGGTGAATCGCTTAGAAAGGGTCTTAGGAGCCCAGAGGCAAAAAAAAAAAAAAAAAGAGCCTGGGCTCTCTCAGCTTCATAGTTTAACTGAGTTTCATAGGCCTAGTAGAGCCCCGGGCATTAAGCTTCAAGGCTCAGCAAGGTGCCTAACAGCACAACAAAGATAGGAGGACAGCCTGGGCTGGTCAACTCAGACAAAACAAAAACCATAAAATTTCAAAAGAGATAAATTAATCAAGGAATCTTTATATATCAACCAAGAAATCGAGGTTAGAAGCAATATTAAAATCCAGTATTGGGCCCAGATACCTGTGAGGGATTATAGTAAAAGCATAGGTGCCCTCGAGGATCTGCCCGACCCAAGAAGAGGAGCCGGCTCTGTGAGGAACCCAAAGGTTAGCGCATTAGGAGCACGAGCAGTGGGCCCCCAGAGCACTGACCAAGATCACCTCACTGAAGCTTTATTCTTCACACCTCACCTAAAGTTAGATGTTGAAATCCAGGCCGGGGAAAGCTTGGGAAGCCCTACGCTAGAAGGCCAGCCACCTGAAAACCCATTGAGTACAAGCCTCGTCTCTAAGCTTCACTATCACCACCCTTCCAAGCAATCCAGCCTCGCTCTCAAGGTCCATTCAAGCCCGCCGAGCTCCTTCACAAGCCGCTCCACCTGAGTTGTCGACCTTAGAGCTCTTTTTGGTGAGCCCTGCTCCAGCAGCCACTACCTTGGCCCAAGTCACCTCGACGGCCCGTAACTCCTCTCCGCCTACCACAAATTTCCTCGGGGCCTTCTGACCTCCTCCGGGCCTCATTTTATCCTCAACCCGCCTCAAGCTACATGCTTCGTGGTCGGACCCCAGACTACAAGTTCTCAACAGACCCTTATCTCGTCTGCTCTCCTGAGGTCGAGAAATGACCTAGCCTCAGAGGATTTTACGCCAAGAGCCCTCGATAACGCCAGCCCTTCTTATCAGCCTTTCAAGTGAGCCAAACCTCTACTAGAAAATAAGAAAGAGTCAGCTAACAGAACTAAAGCAATAGGGAAAAGGACTGACGAAGGCACTTGAACATACAAAGGCGGTTCCCTGAAGAAGAAGAGCTAGAGCCTCCTCGACGGCTAGGAGACCCACCTTCCCGAGGTCAAATCACAAGAATGGAGGTCACCAGGGCGAGCCCGTGATGGGAAAGGCAGTCTCACCCCGCAAAGATCAGCGGATCGTGATCCCTCCTCACCTCATCCGGCGCTACAGGAGGGGGCGTGGGGCCCCGCGACGTGGGACTCCAAACCAATAGAGGGAGAACTTCCAAGGGGGGGCTCCTGCTTCCTCCCGAAGAGTCCCAAACTCTCGGCACTGAAGGTGGGGAAGAGGTCTGGGACCTTAGAATCTTGCCCCGAGCAAGGGGGCAACCCTCTAGGGAGGGCAGGGGCTTCCGCTTCACTCTCCTCTTCTTCTTTGCCAACACCTCCAAACGAGCCCGAAGCTCTCCTCGTGTAGGCCTCGCGATAAGGGGCTCCGAAGTGGAAGGTGAAGAGGACTTCGAGGCAAGAGGCTTTATGACGGAGAGGGGGGAAGATCTTAGGAAGGGAAGTCGGGCAGGCCTCGCGCTGGACGGTCTGAGGATATCCGACCTGATGAGCTTGGAATAGGCACATGGGACGCACTTAATCAACTTCCGCTCACTCTTCAAGCCAAGACCGAGATCGTGAATCAACACCCGAAGGCCACGCAATGCAATGTTAGAAATAATCTATAGCCTCCAAAACTAGGCCAAACCGAAGGTGAGCTCAGAATGAGATTCCTCGTGAGTAGTCTAGAAGGCCGAAACGCTAAGTGTATCCTCCCGGTCAAAGGGATTGTACTCCCAATGACGACCGTTAACAAAAAAAAATAACGCTCCTTCCAGTATTTGTGGGAGGACGGGAGGTCCGAAATAATCAACTTGGAATTAGATCTTTTGGAGATATAAAGGAAGCCTTCAGCAGATTCCTTCACGCTGAAGAAGTCCAAGAGCAGGGCTATGCTGGGAATACCCAGGCCTTTGTCCCTAAAAACGACTAACAACCCCACCAGAATACCCTAGAAGTTGGGGGAAAGCTGGGAAGGGCAGACATTGAAATGCTACAGAACCCTTTTTATAAAGGGATGCAAAGGGAAGCGGAGGCCATTCTCGAACGCCACCTCAAAAAAGCACACCATCTTAAGTAATTTGGACGACGAGGTGGTCAAAGATGACGCCGTAGCACCGGGCGGAGTAAAACCTATTCATTTTTAGTATATTTTTCCTCGACTGCTTTATATAATTGCTTGTTTTTATTCAGAGATATGTACTATTTAGCAAATTTATAGCAGAAATGAAAATTCCAGCAAGAATCAAAAGTGAGCAGTCAATGGGCTGGGCGCGAGGTCGATAAAGAATCGAGGTCGCACCAAGCCATGACTATGTTGAAACGAAAGTCAAGGTAAACAAGTGGAGAAGTTTGTCGAGATAGAAAAAGAGCTTCTGCTGAAGGATTTACTTGTACGACACTATTCCGAGGTCGCGATACACCGGGCGGTAGAAGACAACACCGTTGCAACAGATGATTGAGGTCTACCATGAATAATCGATGGCTAAGCTTACAAGGCCTCGTACTGCATACCAAGGTTATGAAGCAAAAGTATAAGTTGAAGACTCCAATCAAGGTCGCGACCAAGTATTCATGTCGCAACTACATTTAAGCAATTGGGACAAGAGCCTAGGCAAGGAGAGCAACTACTCAGTTGCAACACGCTTTTTGAGGTCGCAACTAGAAAAGAAGCTGAATTGATGAGAAATTGTTGAGTAAAAAAAAATGAGGTTGCGACAGGATGGGGAGAAATGATGTCGCAACATGCTTTTAAGGTCACGACATAGATTTCAACAAGGAAAAGAAATAGCCAGGTCGCGACATGAAACTGAGATCGCAACAAAGACCAACATAGCTGGCAATAGAAATGATGTCGCGACATCGAATTGAGGTCGCGACCAGAAATAGAAAAAGTGAAGGGAACTGTTGAGACTGAGAAAAGAGGTTGCGACTGGATAGGAAGAAAGTATGGTCGCGACCTACTTTTGAGGTCGCGACAAGAATTGCGGTGATTAAAGAAAATACTTGGTTGCGACTTCATGTCCACGTCGCGATAAGAAAAAACAAGCAAACCAGCAGTTTTGAGTCATGACCTGCTTGAAAGCTCAAGACAACTGAAGAATGTTGCAATATGAAAGAGAAGCTGTGAAAAAAAAAAAGCAAAAAGGATGACAACAGAAATGAGGTCGCGACATCCAATTGAGGTTGCGACATATAAATGCAGTAAAGGCAAAGAGAGTGAGGTCGCGACATCCAATCGAGGTCGCGACACTAATTCCTGGAAATAAGAAAATGGAGGTCGCAACCAGAGTTCCCATTGTTGACAATTAACATGTTCATGACAAAGAATTCAAGTCGCTGTTCAGCAATTGTAAAAACAAGTGAAAGAAGGTTGCAACCAGTTTCCTGAGGTCACAACAAACTAGACAAACCAAACTAGTATTTTACGTCGCGACAAGCTTTTGAAGTCGCGACCTAAAACAGTGAGCTAGGCCATTGATTCTAGAGAATTCCACTTGGAGCCTTGAAATCAGGCCCAAGATCTGAAAGCTATAAATAAGGGTACACAGTTTTAGTAAAGTAGCTTTTTCTTTTTGGGAACCCATAAACGGGGGAAAAAGAAAACTCACTGTATATTTTAGAATAGATTTTTTTCTTTTCTTTATTTTTTTGGATCTGAACCAATGATCTGTTAGAATGTAGAAGCCGAAGTACATTTCAATTTACTCGGTCTCAGTTTAAATGATATCTAAGACTATTTCTCGAAATCGCTTCTTCGCCTTATTCCAACCCAGAGTGGAGGTTATTTATCGCTGCCCATCATTAATTGTAATGCGCTAGTTGCCACCCGCTAATTTGAATTTATTGTTAGTTGCAATTCTTTCCGCATAACAAGGAAGTACCGAATCTGGGGGATGATTTATTTTGATTGATATGATTTACGGTAATCGTTCTAATAGTAGTCTCGAATACCATTCAAGGATTGTATCATTCTCGATTTTCGTAGTGGAGGCCTCCCAGGACACGTAGATGGTGATTCCCGAGAGTTAGGAAACATCCTAATAATGGGTATGTTTGACCATTATTGAAGAACTTAACGGTACCGGTAGCTCACTAGATAAATACCCAATTCACTCATAATCGATGTCGAGGGGAATATTTATCAATTTAAAATAATCGATATTTCACTTTAACTGCTGGAAACTCTGACTGTGTTAGGTGTGACTCCAATCAAGGGAAGAGAAATATTAATTAGATTTAAGGTCAGTCATCAATCGTCATGGAGATCTTAATATAACCTCGACTGGGAAGTAAGAAACCGTAGTCTCAAGAAATGGGTATGAAGTATTACAGAAAATATTCAGATCTCAGAAGAGTGAGCAAAATTATATAGCCGGTTAGACTTTGTCTTTGAGGAGAACCAATTTCTTAATTTGTGAAGTAAAGGAGAAATCCTAAGCCGCATTAGTAGCATCTTTGACAAACTCACCCAAATTTGTGGATGTGAGTTTTAAAAGGGGATACAATGTAGAAATTGACTGTTTCACAGTATTTTCTTGTTAGTGTACATTTTTCCAGAGGATTGATTCGGTCCAATTCATTCTAGTTAATATGATTTACTGAGTTTATTTTTAATATCCTGGGGTGTAGATGTCCTCTTTAGGACATTTATCCTTTAATTTCAAGTTGATAATCTTATCATCGAGGTCCGTATAGTAAGGAATCTTTGAGAGTCGGGGGTAATTGATTTGAGAATCCAAGTCAATCTATGTGGGAATGATATCTGGACTTACACCAAATTTACTACTAATGACTGGTGAGACTTGCAAAGGTCAGAGACTAAACCCCATTATTAATTCCAAAACATCAAATCGGTTTTATTTGTTTTCAAACAATTCCATTCAACTTGACATACATGTAGGAAGTAATATTTCATCTTCTTTTGAATCTATATAAATAGAAATCGGGACAAAAAAATAACAAGTTTTATGGCGCCATTGCCGAGGATTGAAGGGATTTAAATAAATCAATATTTTGACAAAAGAGTGAAGTGCTAATTTGGACATTTTTCTTTATTTTATAAAAGAAATGCACAAAAACAATTTTGATAGTAGTGGCTGTATAAGCTATTGATCTTGTAGAGAACTTAAAGGATATATGATTTGTGATACCACTGTTTCCAATTAATCTCAATATGTCTCCATTTCAAGAGGTTGATTCATGCCCAAGAAGCCAGAATCAGATCTGCTTCATATAAATTCTGAATTGGAAAGAACACTAAGAAGCCTAAGGAAAGTAAGCAGAGAGAAAAAACAACCATGGCAGATGAAAGAATTGATCAGACAGTTGAACAAGAAACAGTAGTAGAAAGGCCACCAATTCATGATACAATGGAGGATTTTTGGAGGCCTGTCATCCAAGTAGAATACTCAACAGTCAGACAACCTACTGTAGAGGCCAACAACTTTGAGCTATTATCACCATGGTTCAGCAGAATCAGTTTACTAGCCATCCCACTGAAGATCCTAATGAAAACCTTGGCAGATTCCTTAGGATGGCAAATACATTTAAGCTGAATGGTGTGAGACCAGAGGTGATAAAGCTAAGCACATCTATCTCTTTTCCCTTAAGAGATTGTGAGCCGCTGCTGGTATGGGATCATTACCATATGGATCACTGATACATGGGAAGAGTTGGTGGAAGACCTCAGCAGATTTTTCCCCCATCCCTGCCAACCGAAAAGTAAGAAAGGGAACGATAATGTTCCAACTCAAACAAGGGAGGATGAAAGCTAGTACGCATGGGAAAGGTACAAACGGCCGGGCCGAGAGATGTCCTATGCACGATATAGATCTGAAGACACAAATGGATATTGTCTACCATCAATGATACTTCAAGGGTAATTATGATAAGCCATTGTGGAGCATTTAAGAGGAAAAGTGCGGAGGAGGTAAGGGATTTTGATTAGCAACCCAGCTGCGCAACATGAAAGGTCCATTCAATTTACAAGGAGCTACAACAAAGAAAAAGGAAGTGGAGTCATCGAGCAAGATGACCGCAGAAGTAAAATCGACGCTATTAGTACTGTGACGGATAAAATGACAAAACCCGCATTCTCGCCTGTGAGATTAGGAGCAAGAGAGGTGAATCGTGAGAGTGCCAGGGATCAACCGAAGGAAGATCCTTATGCAGTTGAGGAGGCCAATTACCTAAATGAACAAAGAAACTATCATTTCAAGCCGAATCCCAACTTGCCCACACATTACAATCCAGAACTGAGGAACCATGAGAACTCATACGGGTGGTGAGCACACAAGTGCATCTTCCAAAGAAGGGTATCATCCACCAAGGTTCCAAACAAAGAATAAGACTGGCAGCAAAGAAATGAATATCAAGGTCAAAAGAGACCGGGCCAAGCCGAGGAGGATGCCGCAGCCTCGCTGGGAGATAACAAAACCGCTTCACACTCCATGAACATAAATTTGTCGATGAAGCTCTAAATCCAACTCACAAATGTTTCAATCCAACACAAATGCTTCCTCTCAAGAACTGGAAACACGTTGGATAATTGGCCTTGACCTCATGCAACTTAACAAGAATGCATTCCTAGTGACACTAAAAATCCAAAGGATCAAGATGGAAGTCCAAATGGCGAGTGGCAGTGAAATGAGAATGAAGAGCAAAAGAGGAAGAAGACCCATAAAAAGAAGAAAGCAACTGAGGAGATAATGGAAGGAGCAAGATAGAAACATTCATTAAACAAAAGGTGTGCACACTAAGGCAGAGAAAGCAAAGGAGCGTAAAATGTATGAGAAGGTTAAAGCTTACACCGCAGATCCCATTTACCTGAGGATTCGTAAAGCAAAGAAGGAAGAACAATTTTCTAGATTCTTGGAAATTTTCAAGAAAAAAGAAATAAATATTCCCTTTGCAGAGGCAATCAATCAAATGCAAAATTATGCAAAATTCTTGAAGGAGATATTGAGCAAGAAGAAAAAGATTGATGGGGAAGGAATAGTTAACTTAACTGCAACTTGCAGTGCAGTTATTCAAAGAAGTTTACCAACAAAAATGAAGGACCCAGGCAGCTTCACCATTCCCTACTCAATAGGGAAATATGAGTTCAAGAAGGCCTTATGTGACTCAGAGCCAGCATCAACTTGATGCCCTTATCGGTACAAAGATTGAGTCGGGGAACTCAACAACAACAATTATATTACGCATGGTCGATGATCCATGGCTCAACCAGGCGTGTCTGAACATGTACCGGCCAAGGTAGGGAAATTTATCTTCCTGTGGGACTTTGCGGTTATGAAAATGGAAGAAGACAACCAGGTCCCTTCCGTTGTTGTGAAGACCCTTCAGCAACCGGAGTCACGATTGATGTGCAAAAGGGTGAGCTGACCCTAAGGGTGGGAAATGAAGTAGTGCACTTCAATCTCAACAAGAGCTTAACACAATCTGATGTTGATGCAGAAAATTGTGATGTTGTAGATGACAATAGTCCTATCAATTTTGACTTGATCTCTGATTGTAACCTTCAGAATTCTATCAATGAAAATGAGATGAATTTCCAGTATATTGAGAGTGTTGATTATGAACTACTGCATTCTAGTTTGCAAAATAGGGAAACGGTCTTGAGTTTGAATGAAAACAGTCAAGAAAATTGAAGCATCCAGGAAAAGAAAGTTACTAAACAAGAGATTAGCACAGAAGGGTTAATTTTGAAAGAATTGCCTAGTCATCTGAAATATGCTTTCTTAGAACCAGAACAAAGGAAACCAGTAATCATATCAACTAAATTGACTGAAAATGAAGAACAAAGGCTGTTGGAAATTCTAAGGAAATACAAGGAGGCTATTGCTTGGTCAATTGAAGATCTAAAGGGTATCAAATTCTATTTGCATGCGACAAAATCCGTCGAATGATGATGCAAAACACTGGCTGAACACCAAAGGAGTGCTTAACCCCGGGTTATGAAAGATGTTGTAAGAAAGAAGTACCGAAATGGCAAATGCAAGATTTATTTATGCACACTGGAGAATTTTCGAAAGAGCTCCAAGTCATGTGGTTCCTAAGAAGGGTGGATTCACCGTGATCGAAATGAAAGGAATGAATCGACTCCTATAAGAACTGCGGATGTGATGGAGGGTGTGTATAGATTACAAAAATTGAATACTACAACCAGAAAGATCATTTCCCTTGCCTTTCATCGATCGATGTCGACAGTTAGCATGACATTCTCAATTTATGTTTTCGATGATATTCGATATAACCAACATTATAGAACCCGAGACCAGAGAAAACTACTTTACATGCCTCATGGTACTTTGATTTGTAGACGCTATTTGTTATGCAATGCTCCCTGCTACATTTCCAAAGATGCATGATGTCTATGTTCTCGCATTTAGCAGAGGAGTCAAGGAGGTTATGGAGATATTCATGGATGACTTACGCTTATGGGCCGCTTTGAACCTGCGTCGTAAAATTCAATAGTACTTCACAAGTGCCAAGACAAGAACCTAGCTCTGAATTGGGAAAATGTACTGTATATCACTTGGGCATCGACCAGAGCAGGCCGAAGTGGACCAAGCAAAGTTTCCATTATAAAAACTCTTCGCACCAACAACAGTCAAGGGAATAAGAAGTTTCTTGGGACATGCTGGTTTTTATAGAAGATTTATTAGAGACTTCTCAAAAATAGGAAGACCATTATGCAGATTATTAGAGAAGGATGCCAAGTTTAATTTTGATGAATCCTGCCAATATTCATTTGAGGAAATCAAATCTAGATTAGTTGAAGCTCCTATCATGGCCAAACCAGACTGGAACAAAGAATTTGAAATTATGTGTGATGCTAGTGACTATGCAATGGGAGCTGTATTGGGACAGAAAACTGATAAAGTGTTTAGGCCCATATACTATTCCAATAAAACCTTCAATGAAGCTCAGGAGAATTACTCAACTATTGAGAAGGAGATGCTAGCTATGGTATTTGCATGTGAAAAGTTCAGGTCATATATATTAGGGTGCCATGTCATCATCCATACTGATCATGATGCAATCAAATATTTGATGGCCAAGAAAGAAGCTAAGCCAAGATTGATAAGATGGGTGTTATTACTACAAGAATTTGATCCGGGAGATCATGATATGCGTTGTGACAACGTGATAGCCGATCACTTGTCAAGAGTTGAAAAGACTAATGAAAAGAAGAATAATAATTGGAAGTAATGTAAAATTTTTCGGGACATGTTATTTCGGGCCGGTCATTCCACTACCTGTATACCGATATTGTGAACTTTCTAGCTTCAGGAGTGGCAATGCCATCGGTCTGACCGCCGCAGAGGAAGAAATTGAGGACTGACAGCAGATTTTACATTTGGGATGACCCACTTTTATTCAAAAGATGAGCTGATATGATCATCATAAGATGTGTAGCAAAGAGTGAATATGGCCAAATTTTACAAGAATATCATGCATCACCCTATGGAGGACACTTTGCAGGAGACAAAACAACCGACAAAATTCCTCCACCAAGCCATTTGCCAACTATTTTCAAATATTTCTTTGAATGGGTGAAACTTAGATCGCACAAAGGTTAGGGAATATCGCGAAGAGGCATGAATGCCCCGCATAGTATCCCTGGGTGGTGCAATTATTTGATGTATGGGAATAGATTTCATGAGGCCTTTCCATCTTCTTTTGGAAATATATACATACTTAACTCGTGGATTATATCAAATGGGTGGAAGCAACAAATTTTGTCCTAAGAATGATAATATAGTTGGGATTCTTACAAAGAAATACTCGAGTGCATTTGGGACACAATGTAACTATCGCGACGGGAGGGAGCCATTTTGCAAACAAGGTGTTTAGAGAAACTCATGAACTCGGTATGGAATAAACACATAATGGCCGGCTTATCATCCTCAAACAAACAGTGTTGAAACAAATTTCCAATAGGGAGATAAAGAAAATTATTGGAAAAGACTCAGAGTTCCAAAGATAAGAGATCGGGTCTTTAAAGCTAGATGATGCATTGTGGGCCTACAGGACTGCATATAAAACTCCCATTGGAATGTCCCCATACAGACCTGTTTTTGGTAAACCTTGCCACTTACCTCTTGAATTGGAATATAAAGCTATGTTAGCCATCAAGAAGTTGAATTTTGACTTCAAGGCAGTAAAGGAAGAAAGAGTACTCCAGCTAAATGAATTGGAAGAGCTGAGAAATGAAGCTCATGATAATGCCGGAATTTACAAGGATAAGACAAAGAAATGACATGATCAAAAGATTTTGAGGAGAGAATTCAAGACAAGAGATTAGGTCCTGTTATTTAACTCTGGATTAAAGCTTTTTCCAGGGAAACTGAAATCACTATTAAAATGAATAAATTATCTTGATCATATTCTCTATATTTCTTGTAAGGGTAATTCTTGAGACACATATCACATACCCCTTGCAAAGCTTGATTACTCGCTTTGTTAAATAAAAGGTGAAATGAACTCTTCTTTCATTTGCTTGGGGACAAGAAACTTCTTTCTTTTCTTTGCTCGAGGACAAGCAAACTTCAAGTTTCATACTATTACGAAAATAAGTAAAACTCATGTTTTTTTGAAGTTCATTTCACATGCTATTTATGATTTTATATCCATATTCATGTAAAACCTTATAAAATTTCCTCTAAACTAGGTTTTGTAGGATTATTTATGAAAAGCAAGTGGATTTGGCAAGAAATGAGCAATATATTTCAAAAGAAGAGTCAACTGAGTTCTACAGCCATGCGCCATTGGGAAGATAAATTTTTCTGTACCATCTTGAACATCAAATGGTTCAAATTCCCTCATGGCTGCATTCTACATTCAAAAATCTTTCCAACGAGTACTCACACGCCCAAATCCGAGTTAAAACGAAAAAGTTATGGCCCCGACAAGTTGGAGAAGAAAAACAAGTTGTTGTCCATAAACTGTTGCATCCAAGCAAGCTGTCACAACCAGGAAACTTGGTCGCGACCAAAAAAACTGTGTCGCGACCAAAAACACTGAAGAAAACTAAAAAAATGTCGAAATTTGATATTTTGGCCTATTTTCAAGCTCATTTCACCCTAGGACCATATATATACTCATTTTTTAGGTAAAGTGGGTGGCGAGAAGATTGGAGAACCTCTCTCATGGGGTTTCTCTCTCTAAACTGTCCATTTTTCAATTTTTTTCTACAGATTTTGATTTTTTTGTAAATCTTAGAGTAATTTTTTTTAGTAGATTTTCTTTGTATCGAAGATATTTCGGTGCTGTATAACAGAGACTAAGATTTCACTAATGTTTAGACAAAGATTGAAGCTAAAATATGGATTTTTTCTCTCATGGGTTTTCTCTCTCTAAACTGCCCATTTTCTTAGTTTTTGTTGCAGATTTTTATTTTTAATAGATCTTATAGTAGTTTAAGAATAGATTTTTATTTCTATTGAAGAGATTTCGGTGCTGTATAACAGATATTCAGATTTCATTACTGTTTAGACAAGGATTGAAGCTAAAATCTGGATTTTTTTTCCCTCACTCCTTGTGTCTTGATTTCTTTCTTCATTTACTTACTTTTTGTTTGATTGATGATGACAAATCCAAAGAATGGAACATTAAACAATCTCTAGAAGTAGGGATTAATTGTTGAACATCTGGGATTATATTTTCGCTTATTTTGTGGCTTGAAAACTGGGAATTTATATAATTCTGCATTATTCATATAATGAACTGCTCTAATATTAGTAGTTTATACCTTAAAAGAGTCAGATCTTTGCTCGGGATTTCGTAGGTCTTCCGAGTGACACAGAGATGGAGATTCCCGAATAAAGAGCTTAACTAGGGTATGTTAGACTAATATCTTGGAACTAATGAACTTTGAAAAATTACTTTGATAGATCACTAATTTACTCATGGTGTGAGGATTAATTAGATGATGTATCAATTTAGTTGATCATAGGTTTCTCCTTAGTCTGATGAATTAAGGATCTTGATCTCGTGTTAGCAAAGATCTAATCAAAGAGATAGAAAATTTTATTAGATTTGAAGGACGAGATACCTATTACATTGGAGAAGGCTTGCATTTTCTTGTCTATGGGAGCAAGAATTCTTCAGTCCTAAGAAATGGTTATGAAGTATTGAAAAAGAAAAACAATCAAATCTTAAAGAGAGTCAGGTTTTACAAGTAACTATTTAGACCCATTTGTCCTGAAAATGAATAGGGTGTGTTAGATAGTGAAATATATAGTGTCAAGAGAAATCCAAGCTATACTACATTGTTTCGACAAATCTAGCATTCAACTCACAATTGTCGCGCTTTCAAGTGAAATGCAAACTGCTTTGAATAATTATCCCCATCCCTACGACTCTATTCATACCTTTAGAATTAAGTAGTTGTTTATTTGGTAGATTTTAGGATTAGTTTAAATCAGTTTTGTTTCAATTAAATTGGTTTTATTCCACATCCGTTTGATCACCTAAATAGTGAAGAGTCTTGTATCTGGGGTGATCAAATTCCAATTAGAGAGAACTCCAATCCTCGTGGTACGAGTCCTAATTCCTAAAGTCCACTTTATTACTGTGAGACCGTGCACTTATGAAAAGGTTGAGCGCCGTAATACTTTACTTCGCCAGTGCACACTTACTTTCTTTATTTCATATCGCTTGAGTATTTACCACATTCACTCCTCGCTATATTCACATATACATCATTTGTTTCATTAAGTTTTTATGCCATGTCGGATTAGCGTGGTTCACTTTCTCTCATTGGAAGTTGACATTTTGAAGGACGGGTGATTTGCTAATTTAGGCAATTTTTTTTTATTTTTTTTATTTTTGGTTGTGAGTTGTTATTCTTGGTGTTTAATGAAAGAATGCATAATTTTTTCAGAAAGGTGATATGAGGAATATGGAATGATGCACCTAAACAGATTTTGGGGGTGCTTGAGAGTGTCATTGTGCTGATGGTAAGAATCAGGATGGAGTAAGGAGTCACTAATGCAAAAAAATATATATGTCTGGGGTAAGTTTTAACTTAAAATGACACTAACTATCTCTTACCCAAGCCTTACATTACGTTTATAAAGACCTACTTGATTCGAGAGTTGTGTGTGCCTACATTAGCGGAGAGTGATAAGAACAACAAGCCTATGGAACCCAAACAAATTATCTAGAGATCTACGTATCATCTCAATTCTCATAAACTCATCTTAGCTTGCAATTGTTTGATAGGGGAAGACCTACACAGTCTATTGAGAACCATGATCTAAATTTGTCTATTATGAGATTAATTCACTATTAAAATGAATAAATTATCTTGATCATATTCCCTATACTCCTTATAAGGGTAATTTTTGAGACACATATCACATACCCTTTGGAAAGCTTGATTACTCGCTTTGTTAACAAAAGAGTGAAATGAACTTTTCTTCTTCCATTGCTCTCTGACAAGAATTTCTTTTCTTTTCTTTGTTTCGAGGACAAGCAAACTTCAAGCCTTAAAATATTACTTATGTAAACTCATCTTATGTTTTGAGTTCGCTTCACATGCTATTTTGCATTTTATATCCATATTCAAAACTCATAAAATTTCTAAACTTGGTTTTGTAGGATTATTGATGAAAAGCGAGTGATTTGAAAGAAATGAGCAATATATTTCAAAAGAAGAGCTAACCTGGGAGTCTCACAAAGGCGCCACTCAAGATAAATTTTTTTGTACCATCCGAACATCAAATGGTTCAAATTCCTCATGGTTGCATTCTACATTCAAAAGCTTCAACGAGTCACTCACACGCCCAAAGTTAAACGAAGAAGTTATGACCTACAAGTTAAAGAAGAAAACAAGTCGCCGCCTAGAAACTCCGCCGCGACCAAGCAAGCCGTCACAACCAGAAACTCGGGTCGCGACCAAAAACGTCAAGAAAACTAAAAATGCAAAATCGACATTTCTTGCCTATTTTCAATCCCATTTCACCCTAGACTATATATACTGCTTAGGTAAAGTGGGCTATGAAAATTTGAGAACCTCTCTCAGGGTTTCACTCTCTAACCACAATTTTCCACTTTTTCTACATATTTTGATTTTTTGTAGATCTTAGAGTAATTTTTTGCGCATTTTCTTTATATCAAGAGATTCGAAGGCCGACATGTAGACAGATTACCAATGCTCAAACAAAAAAGATTGAAGCTAAAATCTAGATTTTTCTTCATGGGTTTTCTCTAAATCGCCATTTTCTTAGTTTTTGCTGCAAATTTTAATTTTTAATAGATCTTATAGTAGTTTAAGAACATAATTTTATTTCTATTCAATGCATTTTAAGGCCAGATAAGAGTAGGGATCAGATTTAATACTGCTCAAACAAAGATTAAAGCTAAAATCTGGATTTTTTTTTCAATTGGGTTTCCTCGATTTCTTTCTTCATTTACTTACTTTTTGTTTGATTGATGATGATTGAAATCCAAAGAATGGAACATTAAACCCTCTAGAGGTGGAGATTAATTGTCGAACATTCATATTTGCGCCGCTTATTTTTGCATTAAAACTCGAATTTATATATAATTGGTATTATTCATATAATGAATTGTTTGAAATATTAATATACCAAAAAGAGTCAGATTTTGCTCGATTTCAAGAGTTCTCCGAGGACACAGATGGAGATTCCTGAGAGTTAGGAACATCCTAATTATAGGTATGTTGGACCATTATTGAAGAACTAATGAGCTCTGAGAGTTCACTTAGATAAATACCAAATTCACTCATAATTGATGTTGGAGAGGAATATTTATCAATTTAAATAATCAAAGATTTCACCTTAATTCGATGGAAAACTCTTGACCCTATGTTAGTTGTGATCTAATCAAGGGAAGAGAAATATTAATTAGATTTTAAGGTTGAGTCATCAATCAAGTTGTGGAGATCTTACGATAATCCTGACTTAGGAAGTAAGAAATCTGCAGTCTCAAGAAATGGGTATGAAGTATTGAGAAAGAAAAATATCCAGATCTGCAGAGTTAGCAAATGTGGCAATGGGCTAGGACCGTCTTCGAGAGAAACAAGGTCTTCTTAATCTAGAAGTAAAAGGAGAAATCCAAGTCGCATTAATAGGTAATTCTTTTGTACAAATCCCACCCAAATTTAGGATAAAGTTTTAAAAAGGGATAATGAAATTTGACTGCTTACAAGATTTTCTTGTTAGTGTACATTTTTCCAGAGGATTGATTCGGTCCAATTCATTCTAGTTAATATGATTAATGAGTTTATTATTTTTAATATCCTAGGGTGTAGATGTCCTCTTTAGGACATTTATCCTTTAATTTCAAGTTGATAAATCTCATTATTGAGGTCCAGATAGTATGAATCTTGAGTAGTTGGGGTCATTGATTTGAGAATCCAAGTCAATCTCTGTGGGAATGATATATGGACTTACACCAAATTTTTACTACTTGAATGACTTATGCACTTGCAGTGTCGTAGACTAAACCCCATTATTAATTCCAAAACATCAAATCAGTTTTATTTGTTTTCAAACAATTCCATTCAACTTGACATACATGCAGGAGAATTGTAAGGCTCTTGTATAAGTGTTAAATTGAGTAGTTTAGTCTATACTTAAGCCGCATAATCAAGTTTTCAAGGCTGCTATCGGATTGCACTAATTTTGTCTCATTGGAAGTTGACATTTTGAAGAATAGGTGATTTATAATCAGCCTTTTTTTTGGTTTGAGTTGTTTCTAGGTTTTTTTTTTACTATTAGTATTTTTGTACTTTTATTTTCTTTTGTTTTTTCTTCTTATTTGTAGGTACTCATGGAGGAATATTCAAGTGAAGATGGAATTTCCTCCATAGAAGCCAAGCTTAACTTCTTTATTCATCATTTGAATCGAAGAATTCAGAATGACTCACTCATGGAACAAGGAGTATTGCTTTATCAAGGGAGTTCAACCCCCACATTTCAAAAAGAAGAATAGTTGTTTCTTGCTAAGGAGAAAAATTTTACCAACATGGATGAGAACAAGAAGATGAGTAGTCTTCATAAGCATAAATTCCCAGATTTAGATACCTTCCAAGTCAACACTAGTGCTAGATTGAAAAAAATAGAAGCTCAAATTGACACTTAATCCAAGCATTCAAGGATCAATTTTCTAGGACCTCTCCTAGTAATACTTTGAAAAATTCCATTGAATGCATGGATGCTCCTTTGAGCAATGTGCAGAAATTTCATATCCTGAAATCTGTGGAAGAAGGTGAAAATGAGCTGAAAATTGAGAACAAGACACTCCTAAACAACTTAGAGAATGAAGAGCCATTAGTGGATAAACTGAAATTTGAAGAAGAAGAAAGTCAAGTAATATTATTGAAACATTTTGGTGAAGATTGACACATTTACCTTCCCCATGGATTTTGTGAATTGGGCATTGAAAGGATTCATGTACTTATACACGGGCAGATCATTTTTTCCAAGCTGCTACGATTTGACATCAAGGGGAGTTTCACTTGTTTGTGGGTGAGGAGAAAGCAAAGTTCAATCTTCACCAACCATTACCTTTGACGGAGCAAGAAAGAGCCATGTGCAAAAAATTCTGTAACTTGCTTCAATCAAAATGGCACATGTTTGAACAGTTCCCCTTAAGCATAAATGTGTTTAGATCTACATCACATAGAGGGGACTGTTTTGAAGAAATTGTGGCTGAACCACCAACCATAATTAAAGGGGATTTTGAGTTTATTTCCCCTATTCAAAATATGAAAGAAACATCAACAGTCAATGGTTATAAAGAGGAAGTAGCTTCAAGATGAATGATCGCCAAATGAAGCACTAGTACTTTTCCAATGAGTCTAGATGGACTTAAAACGGAGTGTTCTTCGGGAGGCAACCCAAGTTGCTAATAATGATTATATCCACTCTCTTTTTCCTTTTCTGGTTTTTTTTAGTTACTTTATTTGTTCATGTTTTTTTTTTTTTTACCACGTGATGGTACCTAAATAGTGTTTTAACTTTATTTGTTAGTGTTTTCAGAATAAAGTAGGTTTCAAGTTCAACATGTTGTCATGACTAGTTTGCAAGAGCAAAGGTAAGGAGTTGGAAAGTGGATGATGTACTTATAGTGCTTGAAGTGTGAAAATGATGGAGTTGAGATGTTGAGCAAATTTGAGGTTTTTGAGATGAAATGAACCAAATTGAATTGAAATATAAAGTTGGAAGGTTCATGATCATGCTTCGAGGAGAATTGGAAGACAAGAGATGAGTTACATGAATGAAAGTATTAAGGGTTTATATTGAGGAATTTTGAGAGAATATATAAGATGAAGGGACTTATGAAGGGACAGCAACTGATATGGGCAAGAGACAAAGCAGGAGAACCTAAGGAGTAAAGAAATCATCACATCGACAACATTGAATACTTGATTTTTCTGTATTGATTGAAGCTCCAATTGTTCAATTCTCCTCAGCCCATGAGCACATTCTACATTGAAAGAGCTTTTCCAACGAGTCCTCAGACATCTAATTCGAGCTAAACGGCGAGCATGAAGATAAATGTCGGGCGCATCAGGCGCCAGCAGAATTGCTGACGTGACCAACACCACAGTCACGAAAACAAAGGCTCTTAAACTCTTTAAACCCATTTTTCTTCTTCTTACTTTACACTCTATCCTGCCATACTCTTTCCCTCCAACTTTTTCAACTTCTAACCACTTTCAAATTCATCTCCCATCCACCCAGATCCTAAATCACATCCCTCCCCAATCCATCTCCATCATCTCCAAGCTTCAAAACCCATCACAAACCCACAAACTTACCTTTGTTAAACCCCAATTTTCCATCCATCATTCAAAGCATCAAAGAGGAGTTACAATGGAAGAAAAATTTTATGCTTGGTTGTTTGTTTTTGGGTTCTTTGTGGATCATAGTTGATTGTGGAGTGATTTGCATGTGGACAAGGAGGTTTTGTAAGACCAAACTCCTCATTCGAGGCGAAGGAAGTCAGCACACCAAGTGTTTCCTGAGAAAATCTAAAGGCACTTTCATGATTGCAAAGCACAAAGAGCGTGATTGGCGTATAGACACCAATGTCAATGTCTGAAAATCCTCAATGCTCTTATTCAGCACAAAACTACAAAGGGGGAGTCTCACTTTTCCCAATCCCCTTTTATTACCCTTTTACTTTATTGCTTCCTTTGGCTTCATCATAAACATTTAGACAATGTTCATCTCAAAGCTTAGGGGTGTTTATTTTTGGTTAGTTTATCATGTCACACCCCACATGTTGCACATGATAACTTTGACGATGAAATTTTCTGATGCTTTTATGGAAAATGACTTCTTTTTACGCCAACTTACATCTTACTTTGGTTTATTTTGTTAGTTAGAGTTTTTTTTTGGTTAATTGAGTTTTGTTCGGGAGTAAAGCCGTGATGTCAATGAAGATCATAATTGAAACCTTGAGATGTGGACGATATCTCAAGATAATAGGACTTGATGCTGCTTAATGAGTTATCTCTAATAGGCTATTTAGTCATTGGTTTCTCAAAATCCATACACTTGGTCACTATACCCCTTTGAAAAATAGTTTTTGCTTAGGCTAGGGAAGGCTTATGAGAATCCATCTAATTTTGACTTCATATGTTCTAGAACTTATTCCCTATTATCGCTGAGGCGAAATCCTAGGCAACACAACAATTGAGAAATGATATGTGCCATCCTTGGCATTTGGTTCTTCTGCTAACTCTATTAATACGATATACATATTCTTTTATAATTCAGAATGTCGAGCCTTAAGGAGCCAAAATTTTGTTTATAAAAACCAAGTTTGAAGCCAATAACCTTCTTATATATCACTATCCCTCAGTAAAGAACCAAACTCACCCATAACATGAGGATTTGAACATAATTGAGATATGTGGTGAGGAACAAGTTTGTGGGAGTTATTTTTTTTCATAGGAAAAAATAACTCCAAAATGGTTGAAATGAGTTAAGTTGAAAATCAAAAGAGGTTGGTAAAAAGAAAGAAAGAAAAAAAAACAGAAAAATACCAAGTGTGTTAAGTAAAATATAATAAAAAGTCAAGGGAGGAGTGAGTCTAGCCTCGCCTTCCTTCCCTGTATAAAGTAAATCCTAAGGTGTCTCCAACACCTAGTACCCTGGGCAAGACTGTCAACGAGCTATCGATTTAGTTCGCTAAGGGCTGGTAGAAAGCTTAAGGGGGTTTTGACATTGCACCACTCTAATAACCTTGTCTTAAAGAAAAGGCTTCGGGTGTTTGGTCGAAAGAACCCAGAATTTTTTCGTAAATGTGATATGAGGAGTATGGAACGATGCACCCAAACAAGATTTTCGGGGGGTGCTTGAGAGTGTTTGGCCAGGTCATGGTAAGAATCAAGATGGAGTAGGAGCCACAATGCAAAATATGTATGATCGGGTAAGTTTTGCACCTAAATGACTACTCAACTACCTCTTTACTCAAGCCTTTACATTACAAGCTTATGTTATCTACTTGATCTTATACCCCGTCTCGAGAGAGAGTGCGTACATGATACCGTAGGCGTATAAGAAGATCGTTGGCCGATAAGAAGATTTTGGAGTATTCAAAGTGTGAAATGATAATTTATAACCCGGAATTATGGTATTAAAAGAAGGGTACAATCACATTTAACAAAAATGATACGAAATTAGAATCAAAGTAGATGGCCACAAGGGAAATTAAACAAGCGGCATTGCAAAATTAAAATGTTCGAGGACTTAATTGCAAATATGAGGAATATGGAGTATAAGTAGCCATGAGAAAAAGCCAAATTCATTTTTGTTCTCATAAGGCTAGGTTCACGTTTGAGGAGAAAGGAGAGCAAGGAAGAGAAGAAGAGGTGCTAAGGCGAGGAGGAGAAGTCCAAAAGATTAAGGTATATATGTTTTTAGAATCAAATATATTTTGGATTCTTAAGGTTTGGGCTGAGAATAGATGCTCGGTTAGGCCAGCAAGAGCGCATACGAACTCAATGGTTGGGATTGGCGAGAGAAAACCCCAATCGGTAAAAATAAACACTGAATCATCAAATTATACGACGCTTAAAAATGAATCGTGGACCTGTGTTGAGTTCTTGATTTTCACCAGGCTATACTTATGCTCCATAAAGACTCATTTCGGGCGTCATGAAATGTTAGATTTAATTCCATGAAATTCTCGGCGATATGAATTCATACAAGTTGTACGATGTTAATTGGCAGCAAAAAGTGGCAAAAAGCAAATCCTGAAAAATTCAAGCACTACTGCATTGCGAACGCCTCGTTTTCCTATTTCGAATTCAGTTTTTGTATTTCAATTACAACTCGCTTACGATGACTGATTTGAGTGATTCAAGTTGTTGATTAAAATAGACTTCAAGGAGAATTAAACATATAGAAATAGGAATCGTCAAATTCTGATTATAAGTGGCCCTAAAATTTACTCAAAGTAGTGGTCATGTAAGCCACCGTCTGGCTTCCTTACGCGAACGCTCGCTTTCCTATTTCGACTATTTGTCGTATTTTGACCATAACTTGCCTATTTCTGATCCGATTTGTGGAGTGATCTGCTGCTGGTTAAAATAGACTTCAAGGAAAAATTTATCTGAAGGAAGTTCAAGTAAATTGTAATCCCAAAGTGCCCATAAAATTTGTCAAAGTGGAGCCATGTGCAGATTCTGTCTGCCAAATTGGAGTTGGTCTAGATGTAAAATACAATAACTTGTGTTATGTGGTTGATGGATTTAGAGAAGGAATTTTAAATTGAAAATTTAAAGAGATGTCATTGGATATATAAAGAACTGATCTGGAGAGTTTCATAAATTTTGAAAACCGTTTGAATAATTTTTGAGTCATAAAGTCTATGTGAGTATTGTGTCGAAAAGGCCTACCAAAAACGTTACTTAAGCATGGGCAATTTGTTCATTGCCTCAACGAACGCCAGATTATGGGATTAAAACTAAGTTTATGATTAATGTAGTTGTGGTTTTCTTGAAAAATGTGAAAAGGACTATCTGACCTTAACTTTAACTCACTCGTGAAGCAAAGTTTTCGGATTGAGCGTGAAATCGTGAGTGTAAAAATGATGTTTTGCAAATCAGTTTAAAAGTGAATGATTTTGATGTTAAATGAAAGTTTAATGTAAATGTTTATATTGTCAAATGAAAAGTTTTGATGTAAATGAAAATTTTAATGTATGTTTATCTTAGACACATATATATATATATATATATATATATATATATATATATATATATATATATATATATATATATATATATATATATATATATATATATATATATTTATATTAAATTATATATGTACGATATGTTAATAAGATTATGAAAGTTTAAAAATGTGTTAATGCATACGATATTTTCATATATATATGAGTTTTCATGATAAAGTAGCGGATTTAAACGGATTTATAAACGATTTCGATAAATGTTTTACCGATGGTTACCCTAATCCCATACGACCAAGTATGACCGATATCGGCCGAGGTACCTTAAGCGTGTAAGGATTTAGAGCAGAAGTTATAAGCATTAACTGATGAGGAATTGCTGCCTGTAGCAATATCCCACACGCGAGCGCGCGCTACGACGAACCCTACGCAAAGCGCTGAAGCCCGGCACAGAGCGGTTATGACTGACCAGCACTGGTCCTTCACCGCAAGAGAGACTGAAACTGTTTCGGTGTTTATTTCCCGGTTCCATCGAAAGAAAGAAATATGTTATTTGAGGCATAATTGTATTTTTATCAGATAAGTATTTATTATAAAGAAAGAAGAAAAGTTTGAGGCATAATTGTTTAAGGCATAAATGGATTTTATTGTATAAGTATTTATTATAAAAAGGAAGAAAAAGTTTGAGGTATAAATGTTTAAGGCATAAATGGATTTTTAATTGTATAAGCATTTATTACTTCGATATATACGAAATGTTATCTTAATGAAAATGTACACTCACACTCGGCTCCTTAGCTCATTCTTTCCCATATGTTTCCAAAAAAATATTTTCAGACCTGAGACAAAAAGGCCGGTAGAGCACCTCCGCAGCCGAGCCGAGTCATCGAGAGACGACGATGTGAACTCGCATTGTATAAATAGTTGCATATTTTATATGTCGACAATTTGTCATGATATATGCAGTATATGGATATATTTTGAAAATGAAACTACTTAGGCGGTCGGTTTATCCGCTCAAGTCCAAATTTTTTGATAAAAATGTGCATGGAATCAAGAAGTTTTAAATGTTTTAATGATTGAAATGAATAAACGTATACAGATATATTGTGTTGATTGAGTTGTGGACTAGATATCCTAAAACGAGGTTGAAAATTGGAAGATTAGAAGTGTTTTTAAATGCTTTATCAGGTTTTGTAAATTTAGAAACCGAAAAAACATAGGAAACTCTGGCCAATTTTTCTGAAAAATCTAAGGGTTTGAAAAAGAAAAAAAAAAAAAAAAAAAAAATTTACCACTTCGCTTCCGCATTATTTTCAAAAGATATGTTAAGGATTGTAAAGGGGTTCGCTCCATGGATTTTATTTGATGGTTTTGAGGAAAAGTTTATATATCCATTGGAGTGCCGGGAGGTCCCCTCGGGTTCATGAGGTTAATCCGGGTCGGGGTCCTTCATTTTGGGGGTGCTTGAGAGTGTCATTGTGCTGATGGTAAGAATCAGGATGGAGTAGGAGCTGTCAATGCATATGATTGGGTAAGTTTTAACCTAAAATGACTACTCAACTACCCTTTACCCAAGCCTTACATTACAAGCTTATAAAGACCTACTTGATCTTGAGAGTTGTGTGTGCCTACATTAGTGGAGAATGATAAGAACAATAAGCCTATGGAACCTAAATAAATTATCTTAGGAGATTTGCGTACTTATCTCAATTCTCATAAACTCATATAGCTTGAAATTGTTTGGATAGGGGAAGACCACACACACACTATTGAGAACCATGATCTAAATTTGTCTATTATGAGATTAATTCACTATTAAAATGAATAAATTATCTTGATCATATTCCTATACTCTTATAAGAGTAATTTGAGACACATATCACATAAATTTCTTGGAAAGCTTGATTACATAGTTTTTGTTAAATAAAAAGGGTGAAATAAACTCCTCTTCCATTGCTTGGGACAAGCAACTCTTTCTTTTCTTGCTTGAGGACAAGCAAAACTTCAAGTTTCTTGTGAGTTGTTTGACGAGTGCAAACTCATCTATGTTTTGAGTTCTGCTTCACATGCTATTTTGCGATTTTATATCCATATTCATGTAAAACTCATAAAATTTTCTCTAAACTTGGTTTTGTAGGATTATTGATGAAAAGCAAGTGATTTGGCAAGAAATGAGGCAATATATTTCAAAAAGAAGAGTCAACCAAGAGTCTCACAACGCGCCACTGGGAAGATAAATTTTTCTGTACCATCTCGAACATCAAATGGTTCAAATTCCCTCATGGTTGCATTCTACATTCAAAAAGCTTTCCAACGAGTACTCACACGCCCAAATCCGAGTTAAACGTAAGAAATTGGTTTGACAAGCGGTAAGAAAACAAGTTGTTGGTTCAAACTGCCGCGACCAAGCAAAGTTCGTCATTAACCAGGGAAACTCGGGTCGCAACCAAAAAACTCGCTGCGATTGGTTAAACCGTGGTCGCGACCAAAAACGCTAGAGAAAACTAAAAAAGGCCAAAAATTGATATTTTGGCCTATTTTCAAGCTCATTTCACCCTACGACCATATATATACTCGCTTTAAGTAGTGGGCTTAATTTTTGAAGTATTGTATAACCTCTCTCTACGGGTTTCTCTCTAAACTGCCCATTTTCTTAGTTTTTGTCGCAAATTTTTATTTTACAGATCTATAGTAGTTTAAGAACATATTTTTATTTCTATTGAAGAGATTTCAAGGTCAGATACATATTCAGATTTGACATCGTTTGCATAATTGACTGTTTAAAATCCTGATTTTTTCTCTCTACCCCTTTTTGTCTCTTGATTTCTTTTCTTCACTTATTTACTTTTGCTTGATTGATGATGATTGGAATCAGTGAATGGAACATTAAACACCCTCTAGAGGTAGGGATTAATTGCTGAACATTCGATTTGCAGCTTTTTCGTTTATTTTACTATTGAAACTGAAATTTATATAATTGGTAATTATTCATATAATGAACCTGTTAGAATATTAAGAGTTTGTACCCGTAAAGAGTCGTATCTTTGCTCGATTTCCAAGAGGCCCTCCGAGTGACACAGAGATGGAGACTTTGAGAATAAAGAGCGGTAACTTAGGGGTACAAGTGACTAATATCTTGGAACTAAGGAACTTTGAAAATTACTTTGATAGATCACTAATTTACTCATGGTGTGAGGATTAATTAGATGATGTATCAATTTAGCTGATCATAGGTTTCTTCTCTTAGTCCGATGAATTAAGGATCTTGATCTCGCGGTTAGCAAAGATCTAATCAAAGAGTATAGAAAATTTTATTAGATTTGAAGGACGAGATACCTATTACATCGAGTATATTTGCATTTTCTTGTCTTGTGAAAGTAGCACTCTTCACCCTAAGAAATGGTTATTAAGTATCAGTTAAAACAATCAAATCTTAAAGAGAGCCAGTTTTTACAAGTAACTATTTAGACCCATTTGTCCTGAAAATGAATAGGGTGTGTTAGATAGTGAAATATATAGTGTCAAGAGAAATCCAAGCTATACTACATTGCTCTTGGACAAATCTAGCATTCAACTCACAATTGTTGCGCTTTCAAGGAAATGTAAACTGTTTTGTGAATAATTATCCACATCCCTAGTGACTCTCTTCATACCTTTTAGAATTAAGTAGTTGTTTATTTGGTAGATTTTTAGGATTAGTTTTAAATCAGTTTTTGTTTCAATTAAATTGGTTTTATTCCATATCCTATTTGATCGCCTAAATAGTGAAGAGCCCTTATAATCGGGGTAATCAAATTCCAATTAGAGAGAACCTCCGATCCTCGTGGGTACGATATTTGGACTCCTAGAGTCTACTTTATTACTTGTATGACCCGTGCACTTGCGAAAAGGGGTTGAGTGTTAGTGATACTTTTAATTTCGCTGAGTACACTTACTTTGCTCAAATCGCCAGCATTTACCATTCACTCCTTTGGCCATATTCGCATATACATTATTTGGTTTCAACAGGCACCAAACCTGGACCCCAAGCGGGAACCCATACCGGGTCGCAAAGATCTCACCATATAAGGGTTCAACTCGATGGGGCCCACGACCTCAGCATTCTGTATAGCAGCCCCTTAAATATTCAGAGCCGCTAGGATATCGAATCTCACTTATTTTGCCCTTGCCCTTACCCAAGGGGAAAGGAGGTTCCCTTGGGACACCCCAGTGAACCACCATAACCAAACCATCAGACTCACAACTCATCCGCCCTGAACCAGACACCTCAACGGGGACTCCCTATACGCAAGACAAGAAAGCGACCAGGACCCATAGAGATAAGTAGGCCAAGCAAGAAAAAATAAAAAAGGAATCAAAGAAAATGCAGAACCCCAACCTCGCAAGCCCAAAAACCTCACTAGACGCCGAACCCGAAATGACGAAGAAGAAGAAGAGACGTACTAATCATAGAAACAAGACGAGAGGAACCACCCCAAGCGAGATATTAGGAACCACCAAAAGCAACCTTAAACAATAGTCGAACGAACCACAAGAAAAAAGAAGCCCAAACTTGTAGAGGCAAAAAGCTTCAAGAACATGGGAACAAAGTGCAAACAGTTAGGGGGAGTTTTAAGGAAGCTAGAAGCCACAACCGAAATAAAGTGCAAAAATTGAAAAGCCGTCGTTATCACAAGACGTGGGACAACGCCAAAGCCCTAATCAAACCCTCCCTGAGTAGCCACGTAGGAGTCACACCTGATCCAAAAAGCAGTATAGCCCTCGCCACGTCATGAATAGCCACCGGGGCAACCGATCGAAGGAAATAACAGCGCCAAGCAGACCAAGACGCGAGCCCATGTGACAGATTGCGCGTAGCCTGGCACCAAGAAACTGCCTCAATAGTATCCCCCAAAGGTAGGCCCAAAGCAATGACCCAATTCAATTTCTTTTAAGCTACCGGTAGTGATACCAACCCAAGAATCAGACATGCTATTAAAAACGCCTAATGCTCACCACTGTGAGTAGATACTTCCTAATTATCATTCCTCAATTATCCCCAATAACCCGGTTAATGATAAGGAAAGAAAATCCTCCTCCCAATGAGAGAAACACCATATCATCCTCCAACAAGGAAATATATTATTTTGTGTCATCATCCAACTGAGAAACCTACTAAGATCACCTATTATAAATATCAGGCCACCCCATCAGTGAGAGATATGCACAAAAATTCATTCCCTAAGCAGTTGATCTTCTCTTCCATCAAAAAGGACTGACTTAGGCATCGAAGAGGCTACGGGCGATCCCCGCCGATATTTTTTTGTTTCTTATTTTTGCAGAGGAACCCAACATCCAGAGTCAGTAGACCGACTCAGCAATTCCAACACACTCCAGGTCAATTCCAGTTGAAAAAGCATCATCAATACCAAAAGGATTCTTCTTGGTATTAATGAGAATAGGATATCTATGCAGCAACTGAAATAATTATATGATCAATCTGACATAGTGTACCCTAACCTGATCAAAACCAATAAAAAATCATGGCTTGATTATAATGTAATATATTATTTGCCATCAATGAACTAATCTTATTGACATAAGGAAGCGGAACTCTATTTGCCTGTGCATCAATAGAAGGTAAAACTTCAGCAAAATCTTAGCCAATTGATTAAAAGACTATATGAACTGTGGTTTAGCAGATTAAAAAAATTGATGTATTCTCATTTGATATAAGCAACTGTACAACCATAATTCATTGGACTTTCCTGCTCAAACTTGGAAATACGTGGATGGTTTCTCAACATCTCAATCGCACACTCCTTGATAACCCCAGTGCCCATTCCATGTATTACAAAGAGAACTGAATTAGACTCTCTTCCAGAGATGGCCATGTTTAGATGATGAGAAGCTTCCTCCACTCGCATACCCCGTAGATCCACTGTGTTCTTCGATGTCTGCACCAATGGTCCAAAAGAAACCTCCTCATTCTTATCAGTATCTAACGGATTCTTCAAATTTCTGCTCTGACGACCCTGAAATATAAAGGACAATAAAGATTGATAAACTATATAGCATTGTTTAGATCCAATTAACAATGAGCACAGGAGGTCACTAACTAATATTGGAATAAAGTACGGGAAAAAAATCAGAGGAACATTGAAAGGGAATGATCACCACCGTTACAAGCCCAACTAAATTTGCAAATCACTACTAAAACTAAAATGATCTTCTGGTATAGTTTCAGACTCAGAACAACGTCCAAAGCATTTATCTTACATTAGCAGGACCTAAAACACCATTCTAAGACTTTCTTTGATTTATGTAAGACTCATGTAAGGACTGAAATCTCACCTAGGAAACTGAACTAAGCAAGAAAAAAGAAATGATAACTACAATCAGTCTAGCAAAACTACTTCTGAAAATGCAGCAATACCTCCCTCAAGGAAACTCCAAATATAGCTCCATAAAATGATCTATAATCTAAACTCCAGTAGTCATTAAAATCCCGTTCTACTCTACCTTGAATCTTTAGAAATCAATTTAAGAAATTAAGTGACGTTTGCTCTATGCTTTGAGCCATCCACAGTACACAAGCCTTTCTCACTAGTATACCAGCTATACAAAGACAGTCCATGAGCCATTGCATCAGCAATACGGTGAAACTATTATGGCCCTGTTTTATGATTAACCAAAAAGAAAACACATATATTCTTATTTTATAGTAGTATACAATACATACCTGCCCTCTCGAGCGTCGGACAGAACTAGTTCCACCATTCCTTTCACTATCTGGAACAGCTATGATATTGCCTTTTTTCACGCGGACCCTTATCTTACCATATTGCACTAGGACAGTCTCATCATCATCCCCAGGCTCTTCAACTACAGTAGCTAACTTCCCTCCTAGTCCTTTAACATTGACTTGATCTCCAAGTTGTGGTGCATATGAACTACTATCCTTTTCAGTTACAAAGAGATCATCACCGAGCCGGTGAGCTTCAATAATGGATGAAATTGCAGATTCTGATTTCTTAATCAGTGAATGGAAATTATCAGCATTTGCAGTTCGGAGTTGATTCTCAAACTCCAGCAGAACAGTCTGTAACTGGGATTTTGCAGCTTTTAGTTCTTTCTGGACCTGTTGGGTTTCCTTTGCCTTAAGCAGTATCTCCCGCCCATCAAGATCTTGCGCCTCCTCTTGGATCTTCATCAATAAAACCAGAAAAAAGGAGAGAAAAAATAAGCAATACGAATATACACAGAAAATATTATTGGTTGTGTGGACATTTACATGTGTTCTCCTCGCGATAAGGAGTTAAATAGTTCTGGTTCTCTTTCTTCCACTTAGACTGCTACTGATAGGAATAAATGAAAATTTTGCAACACCATTTTTTTGATAGGTAAAAAGGCTGTATATTCGAAAAAGAGCCGCCAAAATGGTGACTCAAGAGAGTACAAGAAACAACCTGACCCCACAGCACACAGCACAAGCAAAGAAAAAACAAACAACAGACCCAAAGAGAAAACACAGAAACAGCCCGCAAAACCTGGTAGCCCCCAAAACCCTCCCTACTGCCAACTGGCAGGAGAAAAAAACTGAGCAGCAACACAACTTCACCGAGAATTCAGCCAATCTATGAACTCAACCAAAATGTTTGAGATATCCTTGAGGCACATTTCAGCCTCCGACCAAAGATTGTAAACAAAGGGGCTCTTCAGCTTTTGAATGGGCAGCTCCATATCTTCAAAGACAATCTTGTTTCTCACCGGATGAGATGTCATTAAGATAACACAGTATAACTATCAAGATGAGGCACCATTTGCCAAACAGAAATTAAACAACCTAGTAGAAATGTGAGCCACCGGATGTGCATGCAAAGCATTGAAGATGTGTTTGACCAAGCACAACTTATGCATTCAATCAAAATTGCAACTAATGGCCTAGGCACCCTGAAATGACTTTGACACTTCTGGCAACCACTAAAATGTTATTTCTACACAAGCAGCCAAAGGAGAAATTCCCAAGAAGGTTAAACAATTCAAAGTAAACCATGTTCTTCTATATGTATTGTTTGCAAGTTATCTTACTCCATCTAAACAACTGCTATCATCTCCATAAATATTACATGGCTATTCCTAAGCAGTTTTTACAACAGGGATATTTCTAAATGCTTCAGACAATATACTCAAGGAAAAAAAGAAGGCAAGAACTGTGAGATTTAATTTTGGCCATACAATATAAGATCACAAGATGATATTTTTTTTTGAAATATAAAAAATAAAAACCAGTATCACGGATAAGTGATGAAGTCTCAAACACTAGAAGATATAAATCATCTAAGAACTCACTTCCAGAAAAAGTCATCTTAAAGCTCGGTTTCTCCACCAAGCAACTCAAAACAGGGCCTTTCTTCTTAATGGATTAAGATGCAATTTCTTTTTCAACAATTTGCAGAATGTCCAGACTGATCACGAAAAATATTTAGTCATGTCTACTTCTTGGATAGTATTAATCAAATGAAAATATATATATATTAAAAATATATATTTTCTAAAGTTTGGATGTCAGAAAAAAGTAAGGGAGAAAAATAACTAAATAAAAGAGCAAAAATACTTGGATTATGTAGGTTCCCAAAAAATTTGTGGAAAGTTTGAGGGAACAAAAATATAAGGAAAAATAGAAGGAAAGATAAAAAAATAAGGAAAAATAAAAATAGATTTAAAGTCAATAAATAATTTTGTAATGATACTTCCAATTCATTTCACTTATTTTTAATCTTTATACAAAAAGATAAAAAACTTGAAAATGTATAAATTTTTAACAAATTTTAATTATATTTTTTTATAGGTAAAGCGATTGTATTAAAAGCTTAATACAGATCTTCTAGCCTACCTAACCTAGATTTTATTGTGGTTTGAAGCCATTTCGGGGCCTAAGACTTAACTTGGAAAAAAGCTTAATAGTTCCAGTAGGAAATGTGGAGAACCTAGAAGATCTAGCCATGGAATTGGGATGCAGGGTAGGGGAATTGCCTTTGACATACCTAGATCTCCCATCAGGTATGAGACAACTCTTTGCAAGTTTGGGATGGGGTGGAAGAAAGGTTCAAGAAGAAGCTTGCTCTGCGGAAGAGGCAGTACATATCCAAAAGGGGAAGACTAACCCTTATAAAAAGCACTCTAATGAATCTGCATTTACACCATGTCCCTGTTTCGGATGCCTAAGGGGGTAAAGAATAGGTTGGAAAAAATTTAGAGGGATTTTTTGTGGGGAGGGGGAAATTTTGATAGAAAAATTCACCTGATAAAGTGGGGCACAATGTGTTCCAGCAAGAAAAAAGGAGGACTAGGTATTCACAGTTTGACCAAGCTGAATAAGGCTCTACTGGGTAAATGGAATTGGAGACTTGTTGTGGAGGATAATCCCACCTAGAAAGGTCTTATCAAGCTGAAATATGGGCTAGAAAATGGGGGCTGGTTCTCAAAGGAACCAAAGGAGAGTTTTGGGGTGGGTGTTTGGAAAGACATAAGAAGAGAGGCTCAGCAGTTAAAAAAAGACTACAAGTTTATCTTGGGGGATGGGGGACGAATAAGATTTTGGGAAGATAAGTGGTGTGGGGAAAATCCACTGCGTGAGTTGTTCCCAACGCTGTATGCTCTGGCAGATTCAAAAGGGGCTATGATGGAAGAAGTCTGGGAAACTATGAGGGGGAAAGGAGGTTGGAACTTGAGATTTATTAGATCGTTTGATGATTGGGAGCTGGAAGAGACTCAAAGATTTATAAGCCTGATAAATAGTAGAAGAAAAACCAGGAGGGAAAGGGATAAAAAAATTTGGATGATGGATAAATATGGGCAATACACAGTTAAAGCTTGCTATAGGCAATTAGAAGGTGAATGTTCCAACATTATTCCGGAAGGCCTAGTTTTGAATAGTTGTATCCCCCCTAAAGTAAGTGTGTTCTTGTGGGAGGTTTGGTGGGGTAAGGTGCTAACATTGAACCAATTGAAAAAAAAAAAGGATTTCAGCTCGCAAGTAGATGCCCACTATGCCACAAAGATGAAGAGAGTCTCGAACACCTTCTGATTCATTGCCCAACAGTTTGGGGCATATGGGCTGCTATTATCTCTTTGCTAGGAATGGATTGGGTAAGTCCTCTCCTGGCAAAAGATCTGATGATGGAATGGGAAGCCTTTCCTATTAGAAAGAAGGCAAGGAAACTATGGAAAACGATTCCTTCCAATCTTTTCTAGGAAATTTGGAAGGAAAGAAACAAGATTGTTTTTGAAAATAAGAGCTTTTCGTCTAGTAGACTAAAGCAAGCCTTCATAAATTCACTCACTACTTGGGCAGGTTTAATATATGAGGGGGATTACTCCATTGTGAGGTTGCTTTTGTGTATTCTCTAATTTCTTTGGGCGGGGATTGGGGCAGCTTTCTGCCACTTTTGTTCTCCCTTTGCAAGCCTCTTGTATACCCCCTGTATACTTTGGGGCTTGGCCCTTTTTGTTAATATATTGTTCAATTTACATATAAAAAAAAATCGTATTAAAAGTGCCAGAAAAGTGCCTAAAGTAAATGCAATATATAAAAAAAGGAAGGGATACACAAAAAAAACAACTAATTTTAATTATATCTGATTTTCCTTAATGTTTTTAATGATAAAACCAAACAAGAGAAAATCATTTTCATTATCATATTTGTCTTTTCTAATATTTTCCTTGGGACCAAACATACTATAAGGATCATCACAATAATTTTCACTTTTATTTGTGATCCAGAATACAATATTTTTTTATGAATATTATAAACATACTTTCTGAAAAATCTAATTATAAGGATCATCCTTCAAATGTGATCTAATTTCTAGCGCTTTTGTTTAAGGCTTCAACCAAACCTCAGTAAATACCAAAAAACAATGAAATAATAAATTTATAGATTTCCAGGAAAATTCCAAATCCCCAAACCAGAAAAGCTACAATTAATTCTTAGTTCTAACTTCTCCATACTCAACACCCTATCCAAAATCCAATTATGGCCAACCAATATTTTGATTCCAAACCATATTCAACAACCTTTTTTTGATAGGCAATGAGAATACAATTAAATAGAAAGCACCTAACAAAAAGGGGTGAAGCATATTTGACAGCCTCGATGGTGCGGAAACCAAAGATGGGTCAGAGGTTCAAGCAAATTGCCTAATAATGTTAACTCCATCACAATTTCTTAAAACAATCAAAGAATGACAAAAATTCTCCAAAAAGAAATCTAAGATGGTTCTCAAAGTATAAAAGATGAAGAGCAAGACAAAAAGAACATCATAACAGGAACTTTTTTTTTTTATCAGAATCATAACAGGAATTTTGATATCATGCTAAGTGAGGAAGGAGACAGAAATTCCTTGCACAAGATAAGATTTGACGCTCTGAACACTGCAAGTGCTTGTACAGATAAAAGAATGATAAAAAGATAAAATTTTATGATCCAAACATGATTAAAATTTCAGCAACTAGATAAGGTTCCTGTCTATCACACCCTTTTTCTTCTGTCTTCCTATCTTTCTAGTTAATTTTTCTACTCTGCTAAGGAATTGTTGCTTCTCACCCAAAAATAAAAATTCAGCAATTAGAACAAAATAAAGATTCTTAAATGGACCTCCAAATAGGCCATCAATTCATGCTTAGAAAACATGGTTGTGCTAAACCACAACTTATAATATAATACCTCACGGTAAAGATCCATAATTTCTGAATGGAGAGATGAAGCTCCCTGAGCCTGAGCTTCCAATCTGTTTCTTTCTTCCGTTAGTGACTGATATAGTAAACCTTTCCACTGCTGCTGCTTATCAGGCATTAATCTCTCCACCCACTCTTGTGCACGTTCAATTATTTTTTCATCAAAACCAATTGATTTAGCAATTTTCAGGGCGTTTGAATCACCAGTTCTTCCCCAGAGTATTCGATAGGTGGGTTGTAAGTTCTCCAGAGAAAACTCCATTGCTGCATTCTCAAATTGTGCATCCTTTTCTTTCAGGCAACTTAGATCCGCATAATGGGTAGTTATAACAGCTAAGTTGACACTATCTTTAAGATACTCCAAGATGCTGGCCGAAAGAGCCACACCTTCTGAAGGGTCGGTCCCACATCCGATTTCATCAATGAGGACAAGTGACTCTTTTGAGGCCACTTCCAAGATCTTACAGACCCGCGATATGTGTCCACTAAAAGTTGAGAGGTTTTGCTCCCAAGACTTCAACCCAGAAACAGAAGTTTCAGAATAAAATAAAACATCTAAACAAAAAAGAGATTTTCTCTGCCATAACTAAGACAAAATACTACCTGATGATCTCCGATTTCAGCTAGAACCATATCAAACCAAGGAAGCCTTGGGTGTTTTTTAGCAGGTAAATACATACCAGCCTTTGACATAAGAGATGCCAGGCCCAGAGTTTTCATGGAAGCAGTTTTGCCTCCAGTGTTAGGCCCTGAGATTACAACCACTCTGGTGCCAAATCCAATTTTTATGTCTATAGGCACTACAGCATTCACCTTGCCCAACTTAATTGAACTCTCAATTTTGGGTGTAAGGGCATCTGGAAAATTTCTTATAGAGGATTCAAGGAGCAGCGGATGCTGTATGCCTTCAATATGCACCGATAAACCAAAATCTGATTCATTAGATTTGAATCCCTCAGGGGACCCAGAACTAAAAATAGGGCAGACCCCATTCATCCACTGAGCATAAGCAGCTCTTGCAAAGGCAAGATCAACTTCTACAATTCTATCTAATAAATACTTTATCTCCATTTCTGACCTTGCTATTTCAGATGTGAACAAGCTTAAAATAGCATTCTCCTCAGCCTTCTCAGAGTTTGAAAGCCTCACTTCCATGTTGTTCAACTCTACTGCCTCTTTGGGTTCCACAAAGTATGTTGCACCCGAGCTACTAACATTTAAAATTACACCATCAGAAAGCAAATTCCTATGTGAAGCCCTGACACCAACACACATTCTTGATCGACGCTTTGTTATCAAAGGTCTGTCAATACCCCCAGCTTGAAAAATCTCAGTTGAGACTTTCTTCAACAGCAAATCCAGATTTTCCATATTCCTTTTTCTTTCTGACCTTATGATCTCCAGGTCTTCACTAGCTCTATCAAGGATTATTGAAAGGTTGCAATCTATGCAAAATCCTATTTTGTGCTCCAATTCTATCTGGAAATCGCAACTGTGAAGCATTTCAAGCAGGGGAGAATACCTGTTTGAGTACAATAGAATATATTGCACCCTATGAGACAGTCCCTTATCACTAAAATGGAATTTCATGCATTCAGTTCAACTTTAAAAGTGAATGAAAAATAGAAACAAGCACCACAATATATAGCAAAAGTGACTATCATTATCGTAACGATCTACTCATCTCACAAGATTAAGCCAAGAAAAAAGAAAAATCCATCCAGAGCTGCACCAGCCCTAAAGGCCTATACTGAAAGCTATTCCATCTTTATTATCTTGAACAAGATTACATTCCAAAACAGCAAAGAGGAAGAAGAATCCATTGACCACATTCTTCTTCATCATGCTAAGGTAAGGATCTTACAAGAGTTAGTGTTTACCTTTGAGATCTCTTGGGTTATTTTTGTGTCGGAATGGGACCCCTAATAGGGTGGTACGGTTCCTTTGTGGGAAGAAAGGGTAGGAAGGCTTGGAGAATGATTCCCTTTATATATTTTTGAACTACATGGAAGGAAAGAAATCAAAAGGTGTTTGAAGATGAGGAAATCTCATATCAAAGTCCAAAAAATTCATTCTTAAACAATCTTGCTATGTCGATTCAGATGTGCATTGATGGACATTCTTTTTCCATAATAAATTGTGTAGTTTTTCTTTAGTAGATTGTGTAGATTAGATGGGTTCCTTTTTAGGGAGGGAGCAGTCCCCTCTTTTGGTTCGCATTTTTTTATCATTGTATACTTCCATTATAGCCTTGTGTTTTTCTATGGACTTTTAATACATTCTCTAACTTACAATAAAAATAAAATAAAAGTCTAGAACTGCAACAAGAAAAGTACATGAACCATTTTGAAGAAGGAACCAACTCAAAGATCCTGATTTAAAAGGCCAATGCCTATCACAAACCAACTGAGTGTCAAATGTTAGTCATGCACTGATGAACCGTTCTTCACAAACTTAAATTTGTCTGTTCCCGTATTGAATCCATGAGCAAGATGAGGTGATGCACTAGGCAGACAGTCAGTAAAACTAATCCGCTTTATAGATATTGTTGTTTTATTCCATGTTAGGCAGCTTGATAGACATTTATTTATTTCATGCACAGTTTAAGCTTTTGGAAACAATGGAAGTTTAAGATATTGTCTGAGATTTAATTTCTGAAAGTATTAGATACCAAACTGTCTATTCGCCATTAAGGCAACCCATGTTTGCTCGAAATTTAAGTACATTTCTTTCCTCTTACTTTTCTCATCTATGTTTAGTAGGTGAGCAATTTGATCAAATAAAATAAAAAAAAAAACCCGTGGTTTTCTAGATTTTCATCAGAAAAAAAGAAAAAAAAAAAGGTTTTTTGGTAGAGATTTTAAATTCAAAAGTTTCCCGCAACTTCATAGCAACTAAATGATGCCACAGAACACAGCCTTCCGCGTCAAAATAAACTATATGCATATCACGAATCCAAAAGAGCTCCAGAGGACCAATACCTCTCTGAACGTTCTCCATCTTCCAACTGCTCGAACACCTCCCTCGACGATTTAAGAGTCCGCTTCAAAGCACAAAGCTCGCCAACCGTAACCAGCTCACCACGAACAGCAGAATCAACAATTCCCGAAACATCATGAATCCCGGAGAAATCCAACGGCCGACAGAAGAACACCGCCGCAGTAGTCTGGTCCAGAAGCTTCTGGCTCTCGTCTCGGCTCTGACCGAGCCGGACGTTTCCGTTTCGCGCGGCAGCGGAGGCCATGGAAGTGGAAGTGAATGCAGAGAGCTGTCTGCATATGGAATCCCATTCTAAGGTCTTCAGAGTCTCGTTGTGAAGAGTCTCCGACACGCTAATTCGGTGTGACCGGGGAGAGATGCAGAGAGAGATGTAGGGCTTGCAAGTTCGATGGATGATTGGAGGTGCTCTAATGGATATGAAGCTGTGACAGAGTTCCATCGGAGAAGCTGTTAATGGATGACTGGATTACATATCTATCTCCTATCTGTGTAAGACCCGAGTTTGTTTGGCAAGTGGATCAGTAGAAGCAATTCAGCGGTTACGATCTTTCCTTGTACAGGATGTGCTGAGAAATTCTATTTACACCTTAACATCATCTGTTGCAGTTAAAAATAGCCCATAGATGAAAATAAATTCTTAGAAAACTAGCTGGTGGAAAGTGCACATCACAGCGTCTCGTCTCTTTTTAGCCACCGTTTAACCTGCGCCCAATTTATTTCTTATCAGAGTGTGTTCGTTTAAGCGAATGAGTGAGAATATGGCGAGAATGGCGTTGAAAAATAGTGAGAATGGCGTTGAAATTAACTTTGAAGCGGGTGGAGGAAGGAAGAAGACGAGTTCGAGTTCATATTTTTTATTATAATATCTTGAATCAGGAATGAAAATCCGGATGTATCAGTAGCTTCATGGGATATTGAAATAAGACCACGGATTGTGCAAAATCCGTCCTCCACATCAGGATATCAAAATCAGGATGGTTTATTATGGCCAGGACATGATAGCAAGGGATGAATAAACCTATCTGGATTTGTGATATCAGAGTAAATTAGTATATTCCGATTTGTTATATCGAATAATTGAAGCATATTAAGTTTGTTATATCAGGTAAATTAAAGCTGCTCGCCGGTTGCATACCGGTTGGAAATCGGATGAATTGGCCCTCGGTTGATAATCGAGATATATTGATTTTCCGGATTTACAAATCCCGATAGGCTATATCAGTGAGATTGAGTGGGGTGTGTCGCCGCATTGTCTGAGTTAATAAAAATCCCATATCCAGAGAGGGTTTTCTTAGCCAATCAATTAATAATCAACACTAATAGTAACTAAATAACAATTCCTTAAAAACATGTCTGATTTCACTTGGAATCTTCTTTTCTCATAAAAGCATTGCAAAAGAGAGAGAAGGCGTGTTAAAAGATTCCTTGTTTTGCGATTTTCTAGCTGGAACATTATTTGATGTATTTAATACGCATTTTATTTTTGAGATGGGGTGGATCATAATCACGACCGGCTTTCACATTGATTAGTTGATATCGGTGATGCATTTAGTAATGTGAGTAATATTAATACTTTAAAGTTAGAGTAATTTGTTTTAAGACATATCGAAATTAATAAATTGTTATTATCCAGATATTTTGTAGTCGGGATGCTTTGATAGAATGGGCTCGGAATGTGGGAAAAAGGAACGGATTTGTTATTGTGATAAAAAGATCGGATAAAGGAGATAGTAGAAAAGCTAGAGTTACCCTTGCATGTGAGCGTGGTGGAACATATAGGCATGCAAAGAATAAGTCGAATGTGGAAGCCTTGAATCGAAAAGGCATTGGAACGAAAAAATGTGATTGTCCATTTAAGATAATCGGTGTGAAGTTAACTAGTAATGATGATTGGAGTGTTAAAGTTGTTTGTGGATTTCACTTAATCGTGACTGACTAAACAATTGGAGGGTCACTTTCGTATCTTTGGTCGATTATCGGATGGGGGAGAAAACTATATTGTCCGGATATGACGAAGAACTCGTGAAACCCACAATATTCTAACGTCTATAAAAAATCATGATTTATATAATGTTCAAGACTATGAAGACAATATACAATACACGCCATGTGATCGACTACTTAATAGTGCCTGAGATCGCAAATGCAACAACCAATGAAACAACCGAATGAATGTAAATATGTTGAATGGCAGGGAAGGATGAGTCGAACGACAGTGAGAGGACTTGTTTCGGGCACATCCTACTTCTATTCGGGCCATGTCGAATGCATTTTAAAAGTTGTTCTAATTGCGACGGCACTTATAAAACCAACAGATATCGCTTCCACTTCCTCGAGATCAGAGGTGACACTCAACAAATTTGACTTTTTCTGGTGGCATTTGTATACTTGAGGCCGAGCGTGTAGACAACTACACTTCGCAATGGAGAAGTTACAAAGTTTAATGCTCATTGACCGACACTACTGTCATTGTTACTAATAGGAGTCATTCTTAATGAACGCCGTATTTAGCATTTCCTACCACAACAAATCTTCTGTGCAGATGGCATATATCAAAAAATGTACTTGCAAACTGTAAGAAGTTGTTTGAGCGAAAAGAGAAGTGGGAGGCATTCATGTCAGCTGAGTGTCCTCAAAGTTTTCTTCGAAAGAGGACGATCACGAGAAATTTAAGATTATCATTAACCGACATTATACTTACCCCGAAAGCAAGAAAATATGTGACAAGAGTCATGGTTGACTTATAAGGAAAGATTTGTCGCACTGGATGATAAAGTAATGATTTAGGCAACGCCACAAACGACAGTGCACGTACCAAGAATGTTTTCTTTACATATCCATACATAAAAATGATTTTAATATATGTTCTATTTTATAGTAATGAGAGTGCATGCAAAGTCAAGAGACATCTGGTTCATCTCAAGGACGAGAGTTCTTGGAATGTAATAAATGCTCTTATTGGAGTTGCAACATACCTAAATCAAAGCTTCATTTGAGAGAAGTATTTCCGTTGTCAACATCAATTCAACAATGCTATGTTTAAAGAATTGGGCGGGTATGGTATCTGTGGCTTCACTCAATATGATATCGATGGAGTTTAAAAGAGCAACTCCAAGTTCAAATTGACAAGGGAATATGGTCGCTTAACGTAACCTCATATGTGGGTCAATACTACGCGCACGAACTTGCAGAGTTTATCAAAGAAGGCCGCACAATTCCTTGATAAGGTGCATTCGCATTGGAGGAAGTTGATATCGCGGACTCGCATAAATGTCTCGCCCGAGTTGACAATTACTAATGATTATAGTATTTTGAGACAATTTGCCGATTGTGATGAGGCAGTAAAATAGCATTAGTGAAGCTGAGAGTTAGTCATTTCAAGAATCGACATCTATGTGTCCACCACCTCGAGAAGGTTAAGGAAAGGGTCATCCGTCAAGAAAATCAATTTATCTACCAAACGAGCTCCTTCTTTATTTGAAATTGCTGAGTCCGCCATCGATGAAGATTTCTCCGTACCACGTATGTTCCGTGAGCACCGAAGGAAAAAAAAATTCAGCTACATTAAATGTTTCCTACATCAAATACGTGAACATATAGTGAACATCGTGGGATGTTAAGGCGTATGGTCATCGTGGAATACGCTCGATTACCGGGTTACTAGAATGGGGAAGACGGATGGGGAATCCGCTCGACAAGATTTGGTTCGTGAGCTTCACTTTTCATGATGAGTATAATTCAACTCGTGTGGATCAATCAATCGTGTTGGCCGAGTTGGTTTATTCATTATCATGTTTTGACTCTTTTGCTCCATATGATAGATGGATGACTTTACCTGACATGGGTCATTTGATAGCCTCACAGTACAATATTGTGTTAGTCCATTTATCAATTAGACAATGCCTAACATATCTACCACTAGACTGCATCACCGTGACCACTTCACCACAAACCGATTGCACTTGGATTTTGCTGAGATCATTATTTCGCATGCGTATGTTAAATTATATTCTCGTCATTAAGTTTAATGTTTTGGTATTTTGTTTTTGACAAAGCACGCATCTTTATTTTGTAGGTATTCCTGATCTCGACATCACCAATACTCTCCAATTGCATAACCCGGCGTAATTATCGATACCAAGCAGCTCGAGGATGGAGATCCCTTATGTACCTCGGATCGAGGCTTTTAGATCATCATTAGGGACGAACTCGAATGTAGCAACACAAGAGACAATCGGATGATGAAACATGATGCATCTACAAATGCATTTGATGATTTATAATTGTAGTTTATCCTATTTTTTAAATCACGTGCCCTTGTTTTATATTCCCATTTGGCCTGTTTTTTTGTGAAGTTTTCTTAATTATTGATTTATTGTTGATAGAAGAGTGAGTTCCTTCATCCTCATTTTATTCCATACTTATAGTGTCCCTTTTCTTTTAAACTGTGCATGAATTCAGGGTCTCATGGATTATTTAACTTTATGACGATAGGAATCTCAATCATTATCGGGTGTCAAGGAGTGTAATGTGTAATGTAACAACTAATAAAATACAATAAAATTAATCAAATTATATTTTTAACATTAAATTCTACAAAGTAATACATAAACATAAAACTAAGTCTTTTTTTTCTCTTCGAACGAACATAAATAAAAAGAGTAGATGCGAGAATTCGTGCAAAGCCAAGGATCCGGTCGTAGGTGTTGGAGGAGCAATCAAGCCGGGTGGAGGAGGAACCATCAAGTGGCGGAGGATCATCTCGACAAGCAGCGGAGGAGGAACTATCAAAGGGTGGAGGATCATCTGATGTCGCGGAGGATAGACAAAAGTGGAGGGCTAAAAATGCACGCCAGAAAGGTGATGGTGTGCGCAGGAGATGCCGGAGCAGTGATGGAGCGACATGAGATGTCAAGCCCCATCCGACCCAAAGCAGCATGCCATGCGCCCTCGCCCCGCTGCACCCCAAAATAATCAACACTGTCTCTTCCCCATATATCACATGCCTCAATAAAGTCAATGCCTCCGCATTACGCTACATAAATAATATGTGAACTTAATATTAGTAACATAATAAAAAGCATGAAATTATGTACAATTTAGATTACAAAGCCAAACGAAGTCCATATTTAACTTATGATCACTGGTAGATGCGCATGTGAGGCAGAGAGGATCGTGCATCCTGGCCGTGAAAACCCGACGGCCAGGAGGTTGAATGATGCGATGCGATATGCGATCATACCGTGCCACTCGCACACTCTCTCCCGAGCCCCGAAAGTATCGCATCGTCGACCTCGACTACCGCCGCGCACGTGATCCGTCCATCTCTCCCAATACTGATCCAATAAGATACTACGGTTAGGTCGTGGAGGTGTGAAAGGCCGCGGAGGAATGGTCTGAATATAGCCAAACTGGCATAAGACCCGCTCCCATGGATATAGCTCCACAACTTGTCCGCACTTTTATGCATCCGTAATACCATGCAATATCGTGAAAGGGGTGTCACCGATGATCCTCATATGGCCCTGCATCTCCTCAAATCCGCAATCAACGAAGCCCCCGAACCGACCGCAAACTATCCGAATCACGCGGCCGCTCCAACGCAGCCGCGACGCGGACGGACTCTGAAAATGCACATATCCGGAGAAGAAAACATCTCCGGAAAGTGCTCATAAATCCAGGCCTACATAATAAATAAGATAATTAATATCAATATCATCGATAATTGAAAATTATCTACAAATTATCAAAATTCGTCATCAATCAGACTGCAAAGGGTCACGTAGCCACCTAACTGTCGCACCTCAAACCTGGTCGCAGTAGTCAGTTGCCTGTACAGATATGCCAAACAAGCTGCACCCCAAGCATAGCTACCAACCATGCCGAGAGGTCCCGAATAGGCCCAAGTATTACTCATCATGATGACCGCTGCACTTCATCGCAAATCAGAGTGCAACCAACCAGATGGAGCAAGCAAGCTCGAGTAGTAAACACTATATCATCATCAGATACGCATCCGTAATAGTCGAGAAATGATCCTCGCCCACAAGAGTCGAACCCAAGGAGAACGATATCAGTTCGCTCTAGATGCCTCTACGTCGGTAGTGCCCAACAACTCCACCAATAAAGCATTGGCATCGTCCACATGAAGCGGCTGTGAGAATGATATCATCGATCCAGTAACAGGTATGTGTAAGATGGATGCGACGTCGTCTAGCGTGATGGTCATCTCACCAAACGGCATATGAAATGTCGTGGTCTCTGGCTGCCACCGCCACAAAATGGCCAACATCGGGTCTACTTCCGCAACTCGATGACCGCACCAGTCAACGATGCCAACCCAGATCGATGCATACCAGCAAATACGACCTCTCCATATCTAGCTCCCATAACTGCAAATTTTGCACCAAGGATTGACCAATTCTTCAATGGTGCTCGATCCTACAATAAAAATGGCAAATAAATTACAATCTGCCACGTGAACTAAAATTAACATAAAAAAATATATATAGAGAGTATATATATATATATATATATATATATATATATATATATATATATATATATATATATATATATATATATATACAAATTTTGACAACATTGCTTTATCTCTCCCAACCATATCTTCGCGTAATATGTTCATAAACTCCGCAATATACATCTATCACTGTGTCCTCCAGAGCACCTCGAATACCTCCTCGCCTCATCCCTATCATGTTGAGGATGCCTAACCGAACTGATCTCATGTTGGCTCAACTCTCAATTGTACCCGCTGCCTACGCTCCGATCCAAAGAGGTCGCCCACAGGTGCACTAGATGGTTATCCTCCTCGAGTATTATGGTGGCATATCTATTTCAAAGAAAATAAACATTGATAACTTAAATAATATAACTATTAAATAAAAATATGTAGGGATGATCACTGTGAGAATGTCTAACGGAAAAATATAGTCAGAATAAGATGCACTTTTATTTTTATTTTGGGGGCGGAGGTTAAAATTTTGATATGATGCTTATCTCATCATTCAATAAAAATTCCGCTCGACGGCAAGACTTCACATCAAAAACAATCACACTCCATATGTTTTCTAGGCACCTCCCATGAAAGATAAAAAGACAAATACAAAAGTTCAACCAACTTGTCCGTAAATTCTCTTAACGATATTAACTAGTTTTAGAGAAATCAAATCCGACATCATCAAATCCGGCAATGCAATCCATCCGACATCATCAAATCCGGTTTACTGCAATATAACCGGACATCATCAAATCCGGTAAAAATCAAAACATCCGGACATTGTGAAATCCGAACTGTTCACCGGATTCCGGACATCCTGAAATCCAAATTTCCGGACATCGTCAAATCCGGTCGCAAGCAATAGATCCGGACATCGTGAAATCCAAAATATTAATATATTATCGGATTCAATGAAATCCGGAAGCTCAAATTCATATTTGCGAATCCGGGAACAAAGATTCCGGATACAAAAAACCAGAAAATTCAGCTATAAACCAAGAAAATGCAACAAATCAAAAGTTAACCATTTGATTCTGGATTTGGGAGGTTGTCCGGTTTCGTAGCGGGAGGGATGTGTGCCCTCCTGGCTCAAAAGTGGAGGATGGCCTAAGCCCGGATTCGGGAGGTTGTCCGGGGTTTTGCAAGTGAGGATCGTGGTTCTCTCGGGTTTAAAAGCGGAGGATTGTCTAAGCCCTGATTTGGGGTTTTGTTTTGGGCAAGAAATGGGAGGATGGGTTTGGGGAACAAAGCTCTATGTGTAAACATAGGGTAGGATGGTGCACTTTGTTATGTAATGCAAGATAATAAAGGTGTACTTAGTAATAAAAGCGAGATAATAAAGGTATATAAAATTACTCTAGTTATTCTAAACAAGATTATAATTGATTGGGCCCTGTTTCTTTGATCGAGTTCAACTTTTTTTATTTTTTCATTATGCTAATTTGACTTCAGCTTCAGCCGGGAATTAGCTCTTTTAATTTAAATCACTTAAAATATTTGATAAAATAAATAGCTTGAGAAAATAAAATAAAATAATTAATTTTCTTAAATCTTAGATCCCTTTCATTTATCTGAGCTTTGGACGAATTTAGATTTTTTTTTAAATTACTATAATAGTTTAAAAATCAAAATAATGTTCAAAACTAATACATGAACACTAAAATAATAATCATTGATTGTGGCATTTTAATTTTTTTTTTTAGGTAATGTTGTAGTTATTGACTACAGTATTACAAATTTTTTAAGTTAATGTTATAATCATTGACTGAGGTATTACTTTTCATATAATAGTTTAGACATTATTTTTATTTTTAAATTATTTTAGTAATTTAAAAAAAAAAAAAAACTAAAATTGTCCAAAACTCCATTTCTCTTGTATTTTCTTAAAAGAGAAAATTTTTTTGATTCAAGTTGGAAACAACACATACTCAAAAGTGCTAAAGTATTTAATTGATAATGCAACATCCAAATTGATGCAAAAAGAATCTCACAAGGGCTATATATTTGGTAATACAAAAATATATAGAATACTTAAGATTCCAGATTTGCAACATACTAACAAATATGATTTAATATGATGATTTTGTCGCATCAAAACTTTGTTATCTAAAACGCCAACGCAAAAACTCACGAAAAAATCAACCATCAATAATAGAATTACACGCTGCACACAAAAAAAACAAAGGAAAAACCGTATCGATGTAGAAGAAACCATATATAGGGAAGAACGATGAAATTGGTAATTTCAAGCTAATAATAACAAAAAAAAAAAAAAACCCCTTATTTCAAGTGAAAAAAAGGCTTGAAAGAGATAACAAAATCAGGGAAGGCTCAGTTTCTAGAGAGGAATAGAGCTGCCCCTTTCATTTCTCTCTGGTTCTTGAGTAACCTCATCATTATGATGCAGTTGTAGTTATCCATTTTAAAAATAAAAATATTATAAATTGCTAAAAACTTTTACAAAAAATTGTAAAGATTTATTTTAGAAGTATAATAATTTTAAGAACTATTTCAAAATTTATGTATCCAATTATAAAATAAAATATAGATAATGGTCTTCTTAGAAAAGAAATACAATTTCTTCTGTTTGAGTATTTCTCCCTTCTTTTGTAATGGGAATTGTTACCTTTTTATAAATTTACCTTTTATCTTCTTTTTTTTCATTTTTAAAGTCTGAGATAGCAAAAAATGTTTAATGCCTCAAAAATTGTAAATAAATTAAAAGAATTAATTTTATTCACATTTCTCGTTCGAGTCCCCTTAAGCCAATCGAGGTTTTACCTACCATTAATTTCATAGCCCCATGGGATTAATCTAGGTGCGCGTAAGGTGGCCTAACATCTACAGTTATCAAAATTGTGTGTACTTACACTGATCCCCAATGTGTATATATATATATATATTTATAGAGAGAGAGAGAACACTCCCAAACACAACTTTATGTTTCCAAAATAGCTTAAAAAGCTTTGAATCTAGTGAAGAGTTTAATCAAAGCCATGATATCCAAGGTATTGTCCTTCAATAATCATAGGAGCTTATGAAAAAAGTTCCATATGAAAATCTTATCTATCAACAGTTTTAAGTCAATTGTGGAGATGAATGTTGTGGAGCCAGGATACAAGATCAACATAAACTGCATTAAAACAAATCAACATTCGAGTCAGATTTTGGAGACTAGCCGGGTATCAGAGACCAAGCAATTCAAACCTCTATCTTGCAAGAATTGGAACTCCACAAGCAGCTGGGGCATGTTGTCCCTCTTTGAACACAAGGTTTCCTCTCACAAAAGTTGCCAGAACTTTCCCAGAAAGTCTTCTTCCCATGTAGGCTGAGATATTCTGTAGTAACAAACACAGGAAGAATCGATATTCAGCGGCCTCTGAAAAACATTAGTTAGATTCACAGCAGTAGCTGGGGAAAAGGTTTGATATATATTGTGTCTGCAAAACATGCAAAAAGAAAGAGAAGGGAAGTTCCGGAAGGTGGTCTCATCTGATTATGTGACTCTATTCTGATATCTCAAATTTCTCTAACTTTTTCCCTAAGTTCTTAATCCAAAGTTGCCAGGTTTTGTTGGTAATTAGCACATATTCTCAGCATTGGTAACATTATTATCAACCATATAACCTTACTACAATGGTAACATCATTATCAGCCATATGGGGGTACCTCAGTGCAAGTGAAGTTGCAAAACATTTTTTAAATTTTTTTAAAGCCAAATCTGGTATTAGCTTTAGTAAATGGTGAAACAAAGAATAAGATATAGGAACAAACGCGATGCTTATGGTAGACAGGATAGTTTTCATCAAGGTCAAACTCCATCTCCGGTTCCCATACAACAATATCTGCATGTTTTCCAACTGCAATGGCCCCCTGCACCATATGCAAATTATACTGTAAATACAAAGCTGTAAATTTGCAGAACTTAAAATCATGTCAAAGATATAAAAATGAAGTTAGAAAGGTTTTCTCAGCAGATCAATCAATCTTATGAACTAAGCCAGTAAGTAATCATTCCTTTCTATCATGATTCAGATGTGTTGATTTTTTTAACCAGATATCCATATTGATACGAGATTGAAATATTAACATCTATTTTAAAGAAAATGATACTTAAGAATGCAATTGAATTTTGCTAGGCTGGCATGAAGAGAAATGCACACCCAACGTTCTTGCATTCTCTATTTGAATCATTCAAGTTTCATATTAGTGGCTGGAAAGGAAAAACTCCAAAAAATTTAAAAAGCAAGAACACGTGGGAAGTGCATAGAATCTGAAAGAAAGAGAAACAAGAATTTGAAAAATGACCTTCAATTCTTGTCCAGAAAGTTTGGCAGGCCTCTCACTCCACCATGAGACTAACTGTTCCAAAGTTACTCCATATTTCCGCCCATACGACCATGTTGCAGGAAGGACAAACTGAAAATGTCATTGAAAGAATGTCTGTTGCTCTTCACATAATAATAAAAAGTTAGCTGTCTCAAGAACAGATATCAATAACAGGTTGTGGGCTTTTTATTCTTCAGACTAGGTCTTGCATATATCACAACATTAAAAAACTGGTGCAGGCCTTTTCTATTGTGGTAGTGGGCTATTGTCTAGGTAGAGATGCATAACCTTAATCCTAAAAGACGGCCATTTTCTTTGGCAGCATCCTTGTATAGCATGGTTAAAGCAGTTAGGTGAGAAGTCACAACCACACTCAAAAGAAGGGTGACTCTGTCCCCCACCAACACACAAGGAAAGATATTAAGTTCTTACGCACATGCATGTATGCATACAACCCATATATACAGGTGGCAATGAATCAACCTCCTATATCCTTAAATTTCCTCTATTGTGCATTTTTTTAGGTTTTCAGTTACAGATTATGGCTATTGTATTGACTAGCTGTGTTCATATTTCATGTTCATAATCAAATGATTATTGCAGATGCCAAACAAAACTGCTAATCCAGGGAAGCACAGGCAGCAGGTCAAATGGGACTCAAACTTTGCAGCTCAAGATTTATCCAGTAATTGATGAAGACATCCTTCAGGGACTTATTTCTTGGAATATGGAACTTGTTAAAACATATGGCATGTAGACCCCTCAGATAACATTTTCTTTTTCCAAAATCAAATCACAGCAGTTCCATGTTAGTATTCATTTATGTTTCACTTCTTATACACACAAACCCTCATGAACATATGGCTATTTACCAAACAATCATGAGAAATCATGAGAAAAAACTCATGTTCATATAACGAATGAAAAACAAACCAACCTGCAAAGATGATATGCCCCCCCATGCTCTTATGAAGTCACCCTCGTCAAAGAGTTTCAGTTCTGGCACTGATGGGGAATGATCAGAACTTAGCATGTCAATTTGTCCTTCCTGAAATGAGAAGGAAATCAAGTAAATCAAATGACAAAGCAAGAGAAAAACACGCCTCATGAAGCTGCAAGTACCAATAATGCTTTCCATAGTTTTTCTCTGTTGACCACATCACGAATGGGTGGAGCACATTTGAAACGAGTATCACCATCAGGTATCTCCTCTGCTGAAAAAGCTAAATAATGAGGGCATGTTTCAACAGTTATGCTGTCACCGCTACTTTTTGCTCCCTGTAAAATAGATAGAAATAGAGATAGCAGTCTAAAAATTTCTGTCATGATTTTTCAACATCAAAGGAACAGCAGCACACCAAGGCTAAGAATGCCAATACATCAATTTAGTTTTTGAGACCTAACAGTGGTATTATACCAACACAAGAAGTACGAATATAAACGACAGTGACATCCTCAACTTCTCATAAGCAGAAGGTTGAAAGTTAGCAAATCAATCATTTAGAAGTATAAGGAAGTTCAAAAACAGTGGAAGGGAGACGGGAGTGACACCAATGTGTGGTGTGAAGGAGTATGATTGTATGAAACCCATTCCAAGGTGCCAAAAATACATAGAAGCCAGATTGTGACTTGTTGATGCTCGTTGATAACAACTCTAGGTCACGGACTTGAATCTCTTGTACAGAGCATTATTCACTCAGTTATGTTCGGTAATCATCGTTTTAATAACTTTGAACCAAACTTTTAAAGCAAAATTTACCTTCACTCGATCAACAAGTCCTTGCTTAACAAGCCTAAAACTATCAATACCTAATCTGTGTCTTCAGCAAGTCCTCTCTTTATTTTCACCAGATATAATTTTTCCTTGATTGCTCCATGGATATCCTCTTGCCTATCATATTTGGAATTTAACATTAAATCCAAGTTTTTACCTTTTTATCATCAAAATTTGGGTTTAACCAAACTTAAAGCAAACAATAAAACACAGATTTCAAACCTAACTATTCAAAATATAATTCAAGGAAGCATACGATCCTAATTATTCCTAGTATTTCCATGGATTGACTTTCAAGACTATTGATATAAGCAGAGAGATACTGCACATGCATACACATGAAACAGAAGAAAATGCAGTACCTTTATGAGATCTAAGGAAGAACTAGCATCAGACAAATGAACAATGTGAAGATGAGCTCCTTCTGCAGGACCACCAGTCCTTGTATCCTTTGTTACTGTTAAAAGTTCCCTAATAGCTGCCTCCTCCCTGGTTGGAGGAATAAAATTAGAAAAAAGGAAGCAGTAAGGGAGAGAGAGAGTAAGGGAGAGAGAGAGAGAGGGAGAGAGATATATTAATAGTTATATGAAGAAGAACAGACATCTGGAAAGTCACACATATATGAAGACATTATCATGTGAGAAATCAAGTACTTTGAAGACACTCATCTGGAAATGAATCAAGGTATTCTGAAGAAAAGTTCATTATCATGCCAGAGAACAAGAGTAGAGATCAAGTGACATAAAAAGACATGCTCATCTGGAAACACAACATGACTTTTTTTTTTTGAGAGGTTCAACAATTAAGTGGTAAAAGATAAGTTACCCTTTCAAATCCCCAACAGTTGCTCATAAAAAGATTTTAAAAAATTAAAAAAAATTCATGTTTTTAACCTACAGTACTGACCTATCTGGGGATGGAATTTTCTTCTGCTGGTCTATATGGCAAATAATCAAATTAAGAAGAGTTTAAACAGCAAAAGTAATTTAATTCAAGGCCAATCATGCATTGTGGCAGACACCACAAAACAGATGAAGAACAGCAACCACATGAACAGATAAAAAATATCTTGGCTCTCAAACCATGAAAAACACTCGTGTGCACCAAATTCCACTTCCATGGAAAGCAAATTAAAAGAATCTTTGTAAAGCTTGAACTATTGACAAATAACTGAAGAATTAAGCAAAGTATAGAAAAACTAATAAGCAGAGGGGCGTACCATGAAGGAGGCCTAGACTTTAAATATGTTGAATAAGACCGCGCATCATCAACACCGTCTTTGAATTCTGAATATCTTTCATGATCTAGTTGAATCTCTGAATGCACAAGTAATGGTCTTTTGTATTTTGCCAGTATTGATAGCCCCTCCTACAAGAGCCAATAATTGAAACCACAACGAAGAAGAGTTAAATGATATGTTCCTTGCAGAAAAACAGACCTAGAATTGAAATCATCAATCCTTAAAATTGCTTCATTGACAAAGCAGTTAGAATGCATAAATGCACAAAATATGTTGCAGAAAGCCAGACTACACAACTAACCATCCATGCATGAATACGTGACAACTGGAAAAAAAAAATTTTGCAAATGAATTATCATAAAGTAAAAAAAGCAAGAAGATTGACCCTGGAACTGTAATTAGTTTTACTAGGAAGATCAGATTTGTCATCTAAGATGCCTTGAGCTAATCTCCTGTTTCACAAAACAAACCTTAATATGACTGGCGTTTGTCATGGGAAAGTCATTGATCCCTGAAGGGCACATGAAAGACTACAAAAGAAAAAAAAAAGCAAAAAGTGTCAGTAAACAAGTGGCTAGGGAATCCATAAATAAATTTCAATGGATCCAATATGCCATTAATATTACAATGTACAGTACTATAAAGGGGGAGAACATTAAGCTTCAATGCTTAAGACAATGATAAGGTGAAAATACAGCTCAAACATCTAAGCATATATCCTTCTATATGCATCTGCCCCTTTGCTAAAAGCGTAGATATCAATCAAACCATCTTCCACTATTAGAATTATAAATTAGAAAAGAAAATAAAAGATGAATCCGTGCAGTTCAACAACTGATTGCTAAATTTCTGTACTAGAACATATAAATATCCACACATTTTGCAGACTACTTATGGTAATGCTGAAGAGAACCGCACTCCATGAACATCAATATCTTATAGTAGATCAAATACTATCCTCGGCTAGAAAGCTGATGCATCAATTTTCTGAGCCAAAAAACGCAATCATAAAGCAGATTCATAGTATAGCGACCATCAAAAGCATGCCAATGATTATCAGCAATAGATTATTCTTGATAAAAAACAATAAAGGGTCATAAGACACACCAATAGACAGGCATAGGTATAAATATTATTTACGATCACAATGATCCAGGGGGAACCACTGCCATCAAGTGATAGAAAGGGTTCAAATCATGTGGCATTTCATCTCCTAATTTAAAATGGCACTGTGCATAATAAAGATCAGCCCCTCCACAATAGTTTGTTGATTTCAATTTCATTAAAAATTTATAATTGAAAACAGATGATGCCAGCCAGTCCCCTGATTGGAAATGAATATAGGAAACAGACATGTTTAGCATATTACAAGCATACAACATAAATACTTCCTCATGTTCACGAAAACACCATATGTTTGCTCCAAGATCAGAAAGTATAATGTTGCAGAATCATAACAGTAACAGAATCAAGTGCAATCAACGTCTGCATTTGCAGTTAAAAGTGGTTAAGAAGAAAAAGCTAAGAAAATTTATGATAATATACTTGATGATAAAGGAACATTAGTAGTTAACAAAATAACAGTACACAACAAGAATGACTAGATTCCATGAGTTCTACTCTGAGTTGAACAAAGCTGACAGTATAAAAAAGTAAGAAGTGCATACAACCTGGAATCAATAAAGATTATTTAAGGGAGACCTGCTCCTTACCCAACATAAGAAGACAAATCCTGAGTCTAGGAAAAGAAACTTTTATGGCATAATAATACTGTTCTAAGCAGGCATTGCAGAAAGAATAATAGACAACATCATTCAAAATTCCAAACAATTACCTTCAAACCAAGAGCACCAGCACTAAGCAGACCCTCCAGCATACTTGCATTGAATGCATTTTCGGGAACTAGACCTCCCCAGAAACCTGTTTTAACTAAAGTTCAGGAACAGAAGTCCTTGAAATATCAGCATGCTAAGGTATAGCTACAAGAACATACCAACATCAATGTAGATTTTTTCTTTTGCAGCTTCAATCTATTGTGCAGGTGTTTAAAGGATTATAGGAACAATGGTCAGTTAATGTACAATTACTGGAGAAAATAAAGCAAGCTCACTATAAAATGCGTACTCAAAATCATTACGGGGCCACTTCGTGTACAATTAATAACAAACTGTGAGTTGAGAGCAAACCATTCATACCTTGAGTTTTAGAGTTTCCTCAGACACAGTTGAGGGAAAACTATTTAGAGGCATATCAACCAATGTTGTTATACCACCTGTAGGTACACAGTTATTCCAAATGCTTAGTTAGGTCAGCAACAGGAGGAAAATCTATTTTAACACAGCCAAACTTTTTGACACTGCACAAAAACAATTGGAATCAACCAATGAAAGAAATATGTGAAAATTAAAATTTCAGAATCCTGAACCCATAGATGATCAGTGGATAACAAAATAAACTACATTTTATACATTTTCAAAGTTTAAAGGAACATCAAATGCCTTGAATTTTGGGAAACTTAAAACCGCTCAATTAAAAAAATCAATTAAGAATATAGAAACATCATTCAAAATAACTTTATGAAAGGAAGAAAAATTTGGCATACCAGCAGCAGCTGACTTTGTTCCAGAAGGAAATCCTTCCCATTCGGTTCTTCCAGGATCATCAAGGTGTGCATGCCTGGCATTGGCATGATAAAAGAAAATTTTAATGAAGGGGAACTAATATAAGCCTATGATACTTCGGGGCACCCAAGTTAATTCTTTTGTTCTAAAATGAGAGAATTGATCTATTCCTACCAAGCAAGCAACTCCATAAGCAGTTAACCCTCACTCTTTTCTCCATTTGTTCAAATAGAAATGAACTCATCCTTCTTAATTAGAATGCAAAATCCAACACCATAGCTTTACTTGTGAATATCCTTCTAACTATTGAAACTTTTAGCAGTTGTCATATTTTCTGGGTCAATGTCTCATACTAGATTTCCCCCATATTTCTGTTAACTGTCAAATCTGCATGTGTGCACACTTTATTTTCTGTTATAGGTATAACAAACTAGGATTACTTCTTCCAACCTACAATGAAATTTTCAATTTATGACTAGAAAATAAGTGTCACTAAAGAATGCAACACGGAAATTAAGTTGCTTCATGGTGTTCTGATTAATGCTCCAAGCTAAAAATTCATCACCCTAAGTCAGTCCATAAAAATAAAGGCCATCTCACGAATGACTGTCAACAGTTGAACTATGGTGCTGTAAGAGACTTCAAGTTAAAGCCCGTGCTAATAGCAGTGATGACGGTTCCTATTCCTTTAATGACCACAGTATTCCTTTAATGTCCCCACTGTGGTGATAAACTACATAGGATCAGTGCAAAAGAATTCCATGGGGATTTTGAAATGTATCTTCAGAAGGGTCCAATGGATAAGTCTATGGAAGAAGGAAATGCAAAGAAAGCATGGAACTGATACTTACATCTATGAGAAAACCTGACTCCCATTTACTGGAATTTCCAGGGAAATGAAAACAAGCAAAATTTTTCCGTAACATGAGATATGTGAATGGGAGCTAGGTTATGTGGAAGAATGCATGGGAGGCTTCAGAGAAATGATATTAAAACAGCTTAAAATTCCTGGGTAAATACACTTTTAAATTATATTTTCACATTTCTTACAGCAGCTCCAATCCAATCTCCTCTGCATTTCCACACTCTTTTGGTGTTTCCTACATGTTATCCATCTCACATAAACATAATAATTCTGATAGAAGTTCCAGTCTCAGTTCAAACTATTTTCCACATCTGTTTCAATCTCCCAATTATATGGTTTCAACTCAATGACAACACTAAGAAGCAAAATTACTAGCAAGTGTGTCCAAATCTTACACATCAATCAAGCCAGGCATGACAACAGCCTCTCCATGATCAAATACTTGTTCCTTTTTTACTCTTTCACGCCAATGCTCCCCATTAACCACTGAAATGATGTACCCTCCTTTTACTTCAACTGCTCAGTTCCACATTTAAAAAGATTTAACAACAAACAATTAATAGTGTTAGAAAAATAATATTGCTCAGGGGAAAGGTTTTAGCCTAGCTGTAACTAATTATGATAACGATGATGAGGTATTGTCTTAATATCATAAAGAGTGTAATAAACCTCAACACGATGCAAATCCAAAAGTTCATGGGAACTTGAAATTAAATGAAAAAGATTAACAGGATACTGAACAAACCTGCTCCAGAAATAATCCCATGGGGTGTTACAATTCGCTTGCTGGTTATCCAGTAATGGTTGTAAGGAACAAGGCTACACCCCACATGAGTTGGCTATAACATAAATTTTAAATTTTATAAGACATTATTTATGTTAAATTTTATAAGCAATATTATTTATGTGAAATGGAAGTTTTTCCTCTCTACTTTTATTTTCTTTCTTTCTTTTTTCAGTATTAGGAAAAAAAATCAAATGGCAATGTCCAAGAAGAGAAGGGATTTGCTTTAACATTGAAGCAATACCAAAGTGAGCGAACTTTAACTGAAATAATAACACAGACATTTTTTTTATAACTCCGGATGTCCGGCCCAGCTTACCCACACCTCGACTAATCCCATGGGACTTTGAAGTTAACGGCGCCTCAGGTTTAACCCAATAATAACACATACAAATCATTTGACCGATATCAATGGCACAACTGATAACAGAACTTCAGCTCGTTTCTCAATAAACATATCTACCCATCTTCATGCATGCAATCAAATGTGTGTGTATATATACACATACAAAGCAAGCATATTTAAAGTGATTAGGGACCCAAAATCATGAATAATCATAACCAAATGGATAATTGCTCATTGGTTATCAGATTTAAGTAATAAAAAATAGAAGAAAGAATTAAAACAAATAAAATAAAACCGAATATTTTAACTTTCTGCAAATTTTCCTTCACTTTCTCAGCGAACAAGCAGAGGAAGGTGAAATAACAATCAATTACGTGAAATCGAAGAATAGAAAACTACAATCGAACAAACAAAACAAGGTAGAATTGAAAAAAGAGGATAGCAGAAGAATCGGACCTCGTAAATCTTGTTGAAGTAGAAGAAAAGTAGAAAAGATAGCAACAGTATTAGCAAAGGCAGGAGGCTCGACTGCAGAAAATCCATTTCTTCTTTTCCTCTGCTCTCTCTCTCTCTCTCGCGCGCCTTTTTTATCAGAGCCCAACGCCGGACTCGGTTGAGTTCATTATCAGATGAGAGAATAAAAATTTATTTTGACTTTAATTCTTTTTAAATTTAAAAAAAAAAAAAAAAAGCTTTTTAAAATTTTAAAAAATATGAAATTTGTATTATTATATGTAAGGAAAAAGCATTAATACAAATAAAATATTACTGTGGATATCTGAAATCAATTAATATAAGCAGTATAAATGTTTTATTTACTTATAAGACTTTGAAATAAATATTAAATCGTTTAATTATGTAACGTTTAAATAAAAATAACAAAAATAAGCACTAATAATAATAACAAAATATTACATTCAAATAATAATAATAACGAAATGCAATAAATATAATATTATGTCATAATATTATATTATATCATATCAAATTTCTTAATTAGATTTTTTTTCTTCGTTTTTAAGTGAGTATAAACTTAAAACAGAATAATATTTTTATTTTTAAAATTATTTTTTATATTAAGAAATTAATAAAATATGTTTAACAATCAATAAATGTTTTCTGTTTGTGACCGAAAAAACACATTGTTTTCAATTAAAATTGTATAGTTTTCTAATAGCCAAAATTATGAAGGCCTTAGAGCATCTTCAGAAGAGCGAGCCAAAAAAAATTTTACTCCAAACACACAAAACATGCTCCAAGAGTGGAGCCTATTTCCCAACCAAAAAATTCCGGCCAGGAACAAGCATACCAAATTCAAAATGGCTGAAACTCGTTTCATCAGCCAAATCCAAAAAGAAGATTTAAAATCCTAAAATAACCTCAACACTAATTCAAAAGATCCGCTGGAGTTTCTCAATGACCGCTTGATACCCATTTTTTTGACTATAAAAAATGGAGGTCGCTGCACAACATAAACCAAAAAACACCAGAGCCGAATTTTTAGATTTCTCTCAAACCAAAAACCACAAAGCTTCACCAGATTTGAACCCCAAAACCAACAAAAAACCCGCTTTTGAACCCCAAAGTCCATTTTCACGCCTAAAAATACAAAGATTTGAAGAAATTTCAAACCTTTCTTTGAAGATCAACGCACCGCCGGCCCGCCACAACCGCAAAGATCGCCGAACTAAAACAAAAAAAGGTTAGCTTCATCTTCCTTCGGTCTCGCCGTGAAAAATTAACAAAAAATCCGCCTCGCATCCGACAACGACCGCTTCGCTTTTATGTTTTGAGAAGACCCAAACGATCACGCTTTCGGCCCAGCCGCACAAAACGGGCGGCGTTTTTTTTCCTTCTCGGATCAAAACGACGCCGCTTTGACTACAAAGTGCAGATCAAACGACGCCGCTTTTGATTATCGGGAGGGGAGTGGACAAAAAGCTACGCCGTTTAATTTTTTTTTGCTCTCTCGCCGGATCAAAACAACGCCACGCTTTGATTTCTTTATTGTTTTTCCGCCGCCAAACGATATCGCTTGTCCATGCAGATCAAAACGACGCCGCTTTGATTCGTGCAAGAGGACAAAAATTTGCTTTCCAAAAATTTTATAAAACGATAATTTGATATTTTTTAATTTTTTTTTACATACACATGTATATCTTTTCATTAAATGCCAAATTTTAATTTATTCCAATTGATAAAGTAATAAATAACATCATAATAATTTTAAAAAATATAATTCATATTTTTGTGAACAATATAAAATATAAATATAAATGTTTTATACTTGGATATTTTTAATTTCTTTTTTACTCATATGTATATCTTTTTTCATTAAATGCCAATTTTAATTTATTTCAATTGGTAAAGTAATAAATAAAATCATAATAATTTTTAAAATATAATTCATATTTTGTGAACAATATACAATATAAATATAAATGTTATACTTTATATTTTTAATTTCTTTTTTTACCATACACATGTATATCTTTTCATTAAATGCCAATTTTAGTATTTAAATAATGTTAACTATTAGAAAATTTCAATATATTTTTTAATTTTTTAATCATATTATGCCATATTTAACCTCGCACTTTTTAAATCCTATTTAATTTAAGTTTGTAGCCAAAGAATGACAACTCCTCCAGTTACTTTGGGCAAGTGGAGCGATTCTTAATGGCGAAGATGCGACATCGACAGATATCTTACGACCATATCCCAAGATCCTGATCTAGACAAGTAAACTCGATGCTGTTTTTGGGATCGGTAATGGCTTCTAGCTTTTGGAGACCACTGTCGAGTTTGACCCACCACTCGACTTTGCTGCACCCAAAATCGGGAGTGGATAAAATCCGCTTTATTAGGCCAAAATGGCGGATACTCGCACAGATCGCAAATAAAGCCGCAAAGTGGAGCTTAACATGTAACAGACGAGCAGAAAGTGTGTTTTGTTATAATTTGTTTACAAATAAATATGTTATTAAATTTATTTATTTATAATTTTTTTATTATTCATAGCCAAGCAGTTTACGAATATGCTCTTCGCTGTATGTTAAGAGTCCGCGGATTCTACATCATTGTCGCAGGTGCTTAAATATTGTGATAAGTGGATGATTATAGCCCGCAGCAACCTTAGGGCCCCTCCCCGTTATGAAGAAACTAATGAGACACCCAGATCTTCGACTTCTGATCAAGATCCCAGATAGCAATGCAACTAAGCAATTTCTCCAAGTAAAGAGACTCGAAGAAAAGTAGCTAAAGAAAGCAGACAAAAAAGTAAGGGGAGTCCAACAGATACTAGTAATTCTATTTTAGATACGATTTGTGAATTATCTGAGCAGAGTGAAAAGAGGAAGAATTTTTTTGAGGAGCAAAAACTTCACCACTGGCTGAAAGTAAGTCGATACAGGAGGATGTGCAATTAGAGATTGCAAGACGTACGAAGATAGGTTGCAATGATCGCGATGATGCCATTAAGGAAAGGGACACTAATATATGTCATTAACAAAGAATATTATTATCAATCGTATAATGCGCTGGCGGCAAAAGCAATGAAAATGCAAGTAACCCAACCTTAATGCATTTCCCGACTACTACTTTTATATATTCAACGTATTTAAACGGTCTCTTCTAATGAAAATGTATTGTTTAGGATCTCGATGTACTTTTAATAGTTATAAATGATTAAAAAATGCCACTAACTTAAATTTTCATTCAAATAACATAACATAATATAACATAGCGCAACATAATATCAAAATAAGGCAAATTCACTCGATAACGCTCATTCATTGCGGTAAATGTCTAATAGATGTAATGATGTCGCTTTCTGAGGGCATAAGGTGTTCGAATCACGAATTTCACGGCTTCTACCATAAATTGATCAAAGGTATCTGACCTTTGCGCATTTCAACTGGGTATCGTTCCTACGAGTCACAAGCCTCATTGCCAGCAGCTAATGCAACAAGTTCGTTGTCATCAACCCGCTCATCTTCAATTATCATGTTGTAATATAACGTGACGCTTTCATGATATAAGTAGCTCAAGTCTGGTGATGCTGCACCCACCGGCCCTCGAACGATAGCAAACCGAAGCTGGCAAAGACCCCAAATGCTCGCTCTGCCATCCTTTCGATAACTCTCATGTTTATTTGCAAAGAATGCGTGGAGCCGATTCGAGGGACGTGGTAATCGACAGACAATTGTCGCTTCATTTCCGATATATACCGTCTCCTGCAAAGATAGTATCCCATATCAGAATGGTTAGCCCATTACAGATAATCCGGGCAGAGGTCACATCCTTCTCGCAGTTCAAGAAAGAGATCGAGGCGCTGCTGTACATTAATATCATTGTTAGAACTCGTACGCCAAAAGCATGCCATATCCACAAGTCAGAGGACGCGACGACTTCGAAAGCACGATGGTCTGGCTTCTGGGTGGGACATGGCCGCATATTCCGTGATATGTCGGGCCGACGCTTTTTCCACTCCCAATGCATACAGTCCAAACTCCCCAACATTCCAGGAAAGCCACGTTGATTAGCTTACGCAACAACCTAATGACGCTACCGCTCGCGATCTCGTATATTCTCAGCCCAAAATATCTACCACCGGGTAGACCGCTTGACACACTCATGGTCAGGTTTCTCTCCAATCCGCGACATACTCATCGATCGAGTCCGCAGACATACCGTATGCAAAGCATGGCGCACCGCCATTTTTTGTTCACCGTGATAGACCTAGTGTGTCGGGCAAAAGATTCCTTCTTTGCACAAAGTAATCGCAGGTTGTCAGAGCGTATATTTTAAAATTCGGGCAGTAAACAATGGACGACTTCTGCACGAAAAACGCCTCATGAATAATAATGTTTCGTCAGACCGGATTCTCAACTAAGTAATCATTTAAAGAAATGATAATCGCGCTAACTCGATCACGATATCTGATTGCTCACCGACTCTATCTCCATAGTCCGCACATTGAGCCTCGCTTTGTCTCTCAAACCCGGAAACGCCGCGAACTACATGTTTCTTTCTTCTTCATCCAAAGATGAATCATTCAATACGATCAAGAAGTTACTCATTTTTTGAGAGAGTGAGTAAATGAAAATCTAAGATGGGTGTAAATTTCTAAGGGTCATCCTACTCAATTTATAGATGTTTTTGAGACTGTATCGTAAACTGGAATGCATAAAAAGGCATGTTTGGTGATTTGACTAGTCAATACACTACTATATCGGCACTGCATTTACGCCTTTTACAACCCCGATGTGATTTGACTAGTCAATACACTACTATATTGGAGACCAGCTTTATCAGCTTTTTACAACCCCGATGTGATTTGACTAGTCAATACACTACTATATCGGCACTGGGCCTTTATCGCCTTACAATGTCGATGTGATTTGACAAGTCAATACACTACTATATTGGAGACCAGCTTTATCAGCTTTTTACAACCCCGATGTGATTTGACTAGTCAATACACTACTATATTGGAGACCAGCTTTATCAGCTTTTTACAACCCCGATGTGCTTTGACAAGTCACCCAGTGACAGGGCAAATCATCCGAAACCCAATGTAACTTTTTAGAACCCTAATGCGCGAATTGAAAATCGGCCAAATGACAGGCCAAATCATTCGTAACCCATGCAACTTTTTTTAATTCCTAATGTGATTTAACAAGTCAATGAATGACATGTCTAAAAGCTTCAACATTTATCGGGCTTTTCCAATGTTTTAAAACCTGACAGGATCGAATCGAAAGTTACCGCTCATGGTTCATTATTCGACCATTGCCGAATCACGCCAATGACGTCATAAATATATAATTTATATATTTTAAAATATAAATTATTTTTAAAATATAATTTTAATATTTATAATGTTATTTATTCATTTTTTTATATTTTAAAATATAAATATAAGATTTGAGACATCAGCAAAATATTTATCAGCTACATTGGATCATATTTTCCCATTAATCCCAACACATTGATTTTTTCTCATAGCTTGATAAATTATTTATTTTTCTTTATTTTTTTGTAAGAACTATTAAATAATTTAAAAATATTTAGCTTGATATGGAACATAATTTAATAAATATTTACAAATGCTTGAGCGATATAAATGAATACCAGATACGACAGAATTATCGCCAGTGCCAGTGGTAAAATCGCATCAGATTTATCGATAAAATTTAGACGTCATCACGGAGACGCTTTAAATAAAATTTACCCAAATCTCAAAAATACCTTTGTTCCAAAATTCGTACTTTCTCGATGTCAAGACCAACGACCGCCACGCTCTAGTCCTCGATTCGGGATGGTAAAAAATGATAGGATAGGTACACCGGATAATCATGATCAAATTATTATAAGAGTAAAGAACTATAATTTTATTTTTAATAAATATTTTTAAAATAAGTAAAATTTGTTATTCAACACCAATTTTTATAATTGTTTTTAACCAAAATTTATTGGAAATAAAGGCATTAATTTGTAAAACCAAATAAAATAAAACCATTTTGATGTAAAAAATAATAATAAAAAATTAACCATGTTAACATCAATGACTATTGTATTAAGAATTGATGCTGGTGAGTGGAATCCCGATTCGTCACGTGCAATCGTCACACATTTAAAAATGACCCATTATTCTTAGTTTTCATTTCTTTTTTTGGTATTTGGATGGAGTTTTTGACGGATACAATGCGTATGAAAAAAAAATTATTAAATTAGTTTGAAAGTTAGACAACGGCAATTGGATCATAGTAAAAGCCCGTAGCTATGATTAGCGACAATTGACCAGATATGGTTGATATTCAAATGTCGTATATACAGTTAACAACAGCAATTGATAACTGGTTCAAATGCCGCATAGTGGCAATTGCAAGCAATTCAAATGCCGCTAACCGTATATGCGGCATTTGAATTCCAAACCTGCCAAGGACCCAACAATAGAACCAAATTCTCGGCTTCCATCAATAACGTATCTTTTGTCGTTCCCACCACAGCCATTCTACAAGCCTACTTCTTTGGGCAATCAAATGGGGTGTACGCAACCGATTTTCCCGACAATCCCATAACACCATTTAACTACACCGGCAACCCACCAAATAACACTATGGTGAGTAATGGGACAAAAGCAGTGGTTCTTCCAATAATTGTCAATAAAATTTCTTCCAATAATTGTCGTTGGTTGGTTGGTTTGGTTAAAGGTTTTTCTTAAGAAGGGAAAAAAAAATAGTATCCTCCCACTCCATCGAGATCGTCTTGAAATGATACTGAATGAGAAAACTGAGGGAAATGATTTAGGTTCCTTGTTATACCTTTTCTAATCCCCATTATTTTTGTTTTTCTTTGGTAGTAGATATAGAAAGATCCGTTCAGAGTTTTGGGATCCTTTTATTTTTCTCATTCCAATTTTGCCAATCTACTAAAACAAATTTGACCACTTAATTTTGCCAATCTACTAAAACAAATTTGACCACTTGGTGTGGCAGATTGCTATTTCCCTTTTTCTAAACTCATAGTTATAACATTAAATACAAAAAAATTGCTGCTTTGTATTTAACTCTATCTTCTTGGCAATCACATGGTTTAACTTTTAATTTTCTTGTTTTTAGTTTATTTGCGCCTGCTACTACTCTAAAATTTTCAACTCTATCCAAAATTCAGATATTTAAAATTTTCAACGATTCTTAAATATTTGGCCATTTTCGTAAAATACGCTTTCAGATTAATTCGGCTTGAAAATAAAAACACAAGAAAATCCATTTTCAGAAACCATTTTCTCAAAACAAGCTACCGAAAACAATGAAAATGTGTTTAAAATGCATGTTACTATTCATAATCTCGTGTTTTCGTGAGCCTGATGAGAAGAAAATCGAAGTGGAAGACGAAAGGGGAATAAAAAGAAGAAAAGAAGAATCCGGTGTTTTCATTTTATCCCAATCCACCAAATCCTATTGTTGGATGACCAGAAACAGCGAAATGAAGATATAATCAAGCTCGATGAGTATATAAAATGCTATTAGTGAATTCATTTTCTTTGTTTTCAAAATTTATTAGTTTTATTTAAGAATTCAAACGCTAAGCCTCGTTAAAAAGCTAATACGTAAAATGTAAAATTTTCTACCTACTAAAATGCGTGCCTTAGTCTCTTTTATCTTTAACTTCAACATTTCTTCGGATTTTCCAAGAGAACTTGATATTGAAATGGAAACTCGTAATCCGACCGGTCGAGGTCGACTCGGGTTTCTTCTTCTTTTTTTTACAATTAGTTAATAATTCAATGAAGCATGAGGAGCATCCACAGTGATGGATAGTTGTTTTTGTATATACCTAATAAGCATAGGGAACTCAATGAAACAGTAATGGTGAAAGCAATTTCCAAACAAAGATCGTGAAAGCAACCCCAAACAAAGTTTAGGGAGCATACAACAGTCCCAAGACTCCATGGGCTAAAGCAACAAAAAACAGAAGCACCATAAACTAAGATCTTTGCAAAGACACTAGCTTTCTGATTATCAAATAATCATAACAGACAACCACACTAGCCGATTATGACCTCCATGCCTAAACCAAATCATATCAATATATAAAAATATCAACATATATCAATGAGTCCCACAATATGGCGTCTTTATATTTCTCTTAGGATCGACGCTAACACACAAACACGGGCAATGTGGTCTCGTGGCACCCTCAAACGGAGCTGATGGAGCTAATGGAGCCGAGGGAGCTGAGGGAGCCGAGGGAGCTGATGGAATCGAGGGAGCCGAGGGAGCTGATGGATGAAGTAATCGACGTATACGTGGAGCACGAGGTCGCCTAGCTAGAAGTGGACCCAACTCAGATACAAGATCAAGGATGGTGTCACCAATGGGAGGCAATGTAGGGGACTATAACGTGGGACGAAGGTGATATCTATCGCTACGACGCCGCTCCGCGACAACGTATCATGGTAGACGTAAGTGTTCTGGGGTATGGAAAGCGATGTGTAAGTGTCCGGGGTATGGAAGGTGATGCAGGCGCGGGGTATGGAAGGTGATGTCAGCAGGTGTGGGTAAAACATCTACAGGTGAGGGGTAAGTGGGGGGTATCGGCAAAAGTAAAGCCTGGGCCATGTACCACGACCACCTCACTATTCGACCATGACCCGCCACCATCCTCGACCACGACCTCATCGACGAACTCTCCCTCTCCCCACCCTCGAACGGTCAGCATAATGACAGAGTGGATGACAATCAAGGTCTAATGGATGGTCTATGTGGATGTAGAAGCCTCCCGAGCGTGAAATGAACACGATGCGATGGTCTTTCTCGGACCGATGTAACAATCGACGAGTTAATACGATGGCGTCGCACAACAAACCGGTGGTAGCATAGTGGGAGCGACTGGCTATGTCAGCCATGGCAGAGATCTGAGTGAACCAAACAAAGAATTATAAATACATAATCTATTGATTCAAATTTGGAAAACACTTTAGAAACACATGACTCTAACTTACCAAAACATGAGTAAGACTCTGCCAGTATGGAACCTCATGAGTCATCCCTATGCAAAGGGGCGGGTCATAAAGCCGCAACACACGATACCACTGCATGTATGGATCATGGAAGCCCATCAAACCCACCATAGGCGGTGAAGTGATGATCCTACCCACTCGCGTATCCCATAATGCTATGTATGGAGCATGATACGTAGCCCAATCTTACTAGTGTCGCCCACGTGCATCCACTTCATGTAGTTGTTGCTCATAAGAGCAAGATGGAGGTATCTCCTGATGTAGCACAAACTGGCACAAGACTCGCTCTGGACGATGCCACTCAATAGTCTTGAAACATATGAGCGGTGACATCGTGCGCCAGATCTCCTGATCAGCTAAGCATATATCAGGAAGCTGGTCAACCAACTCTCCGATGTATGGCTACCATAAGACCTACACATTTACCATTGACGCTAAAAACTTTTATGTCAATATGAATGAAATTACTATAGAACCATATACTTTTACATATAATTACCTGATCAAAAGTTTGTGCATCTAGCTGATCTCGATATAGGAGGAGTACACTGGGCTGGGTTATGCAATCTGTCAAAGGTACTCTCACCTACACCCCAACAAAGAGCTGACTCTAGCTTTAGCTCAACGGCATGCTCAACTGATAATCCATCATCGAGAGCCTCAGCTACGTCTCCATTGACGACATCGTCATCGTCGTCATGTAAGGCATGAGGACTGGTGGTGCTGGATATGCTGCTGATCGCCCAAAATCGGGTTGGCCCACATAAAGTCTCTCCCAAGACCATAGCTGAATATAAAATAAACAGAAAGTAAGCAACCTAATGATGTTTTGTATATATGAATGTGTATGTAATTTAAAAAAAATTACATGCCTATATCAGTGTAATACAACCACTAATACCGCATCTACGATCCAAGTTGGTTCTAAGATAATCAAGGATACGATGCATAGTACGACTAAATTTAACTATAAGTCGTCAGATAAAAGTCAATCCGAAGAATGAGAAAGCACGTTAATACGCACTCATTTCTTGTCCGCAAACAAGAAGGGATCACATCGCTTAAGATGAACTCCATCGTGCACTCCGCCTAAAGCGACCCCATCCGGCATCAAAGGCCGGTGGATAACTGGTCACATAACCACCGGATGGAGATAGCAGATCCTCTGAGAGCATCAACTGGTGGGGTGACACCAAGCAGATCCCCACATAACTTGCTACATAGAGCACACATGTCCCCTCGTGGATTCGCCGCCGGGTCCACGATACAAGGCCAAGGACAGATAGCAACTCGTAATGTGATTGGCTATCCGACCGACATGAAATGTGTGTGTCTCAGGCCGCCATCTCTCGACGAGACAAGTGATAAGTGGCCAATCTATCATGTCGCCTGCTGTATATATCATGTAATCCTACACGACCATGTATGGATCTAACACGTGATCCATCCCCTCCACATACGAGGAAGGCTTTCATCCGCGCTGAGTACTTCCGAAACCACAAGTAAAGAAAAACAAATTTTATAATTGAATATATACAAATTGGGAGGGTAAAATCGGGAAGGTTAATTGATGAATAATAAAAATATATACTCCGCTTCAGGTCAACTAAGGGGATTTGTGGTCCACTCAAGTAATACCAAGACAAATGATCCAAATGGATCCGCATCATGAAGCCCCGTGGAATGCCATATATATAACCTGATGTCCGAAAGGCACTATAAATATTATTAGTAAACACATCGAGAGACTCCAGATCACCACTGGCTAAAGCAAGTACTAATTACAACCACAATAAATAAAAATAGATACATACATGATTGATGTCTCATTTACTTAAAGATGTCGCATTTACACATACATGATTTACTAACACATACAGTACAATTTCAGAGTGTTATACAAAGCAACTACATTCATACATTCGTACACATGCATTTACTAAACTTGATTTCTATTCTTACAAGACCGCCGATTGCGGACTCAAATTCGTTTGCACACAACCCACATGTGATAGTTGTTTTCCTCCCTAACGCCCATTTCATTACGCAACCAGGCTGATTAGACGCCCACGCCTACGCGCTTTCATCGACTAAGTGCTACAATCGTAGGACCATCATAAAGAGGCCACTCCTCTTCATCATATATTGGATGAAACAAGCTTGCCCATGTATCATAGTACGACTGCATATTGTAGTAGCCTTGCACAAAAGTCGAAAATCAACACATCGATGCTGACATGCTGCTATGATATTGCTACATGGAAATCCATATATCAGTGTCTTTCCACATGTGCATTTTTTTCATGTAAGTTGAGGCGATGAGTTTGACCACTCCTTGACTTGACATGAAATCGGCCATTTACGTGATCGTAAAGCATAATTTCCATCGAATCAGCCTTAACAACATGACCTTAAATCTGAGCATCAATATACGGAGTGAACTGCTCAGCAGATGTCAATCTATTAGCACCTAGTTCCCTTCTTGCAACAAAGTAAATGTTGAGACGGAAGAAGGTCAACTGTGATTTCACGCTGGGCACGCGCGTATAATCTCCTTTTAAGGACACCGGTTAAATACCCCAAATGTCAGTTGTCATTATCCCATCTTTGACCTCCACTGCGTGAAAGAGCCCATAATCGAAAGGGATTGCCTCTAGCCATTATAGTGCTTCTCGACCACTCCTTCAATCGTAGTCATATGCTTATTGAATTTCATACCACTCGCCAAAGCCGCTTCCGAGATACCAAAATTTTCAAAAGTTTATTCTTGAACCCGGTCATAAAATTGCTTCTGCAAGATGATCTAATGCAAATCCCGTGGATGTGCAGCAGCAATTTCAACCAAGATGTAGATTCCGGGCTATCACGCTTATGATACATGGATGTCTATCAGATATAACACAAATTCCCGTCCGTTGAGTTACTCTATTTCTGATACATGCCAAGAACCAACCCTAACTATCAGTATTCTCGCCTTCTGTAATAGCAAATGCCAATGGAAACAACTTATTATTTCTGTCCCACCCCATAACAATCAATAACTTGCCTTTATACTTCTCATATAAATGTGTACCATCAATACTCATTACGGGATGACAATGTTCGAACCCTTCAATAGATGGCTTGAATGACCAGAACACGCGTTGGAATATCTCAAGAGCGACATATTAATGTCACATGTTTTCCAAATTACAACACATCTGTGATTTAATCGCTTCTATGGCCAAAAACAAACGTGGGTACTCAGATATGATCAGGGAGAGAAGACACCAAATAATCGTCTAATTGCTTTACGTTTCCATCCAACGCCTTTCGTACGATATTTCATATCCCCATTTCTCTATCACACTTGCTTGAATAGCAATGTAGTCAATGTGATTTGTGCCTAATTATTGCTTTATATGAGCAAAGAACCAAGTTCAAGTCTAGTCGATGATGGTCCCGTTCAAGCAATGATTGACACAAGTATGGACTCAGATATTTGTTGATAACAAATAAGCAAGTATCTTTCACAACCATTACACGAAGCTTCCATGGACGCGCGGACATTCTCTTCCACCTTCTTACATCTTAAAACGAGCGCAATTTTTCGCGAGGATGCAACAACGACAAACTCTTGTATGCTAATTGAGTAAATTCATAGCTCTCTTGCAAATTAGATTTCGAATTAAAAACTTGGTCAATTACAAATTCTCCACTCGAATAACCGGTAGTATGCTGCACGCCTGCACCCATGAAGTCCAACAACTTACAACAACATTATCCAGGTTTTCAACATATTCAAATTGAGGTGTTGGTGGTAAGTGATAATGAACAAGGGATTACTCATCTAGTGTCTCATCATCTGGGTGATTTGATACATCACAAGATGGTGCTTGTGCAGAAACATATATCCCTTGTTCATTCTCTAAAACTTGGTTCAAAGTTCGAAAGGATGATGCATGTCCATCAACTTCAACATCTGCATCTCCATTACATTCATCATCAACATCTTCATCATATTCATCATTACATTCTTCATCTACACTGTAATAACCCATCCCAAAGGCATAACTATTCATGCATGCATTGCACAAAGACATACATGCATACAATAGATATGTATTTGTCATGATTAAGGGGTTAAAGTGACAAAATCCCAGTTAGAGTTAAGTATTAAGTCAAGAAATTGAAGGACCATTTTGAAAATTTGTCAAAATATCTGATAAAAGCTTTAGAGTTGTCCGTAACCTTTAGCTTTCTTTTCCTTTCTCGCGTTCGATCATGTGATAAGAGAGGAAAAAAAACTCCGGTTTTGAGCAAAATCTCTATCATTTTCTAATTCAAGTCGACTTTAGGTAAACTCTATTTCGTATTTGTTTCAACCTCTATTTCGGTCTTTAAGCTCTGCTTTGAAACAAACAAGTTGTAAAATACGAAAGTCATTGGGTTATGTCTCTTCTAGGTTTCTGTAAAAGGTCTCGTAATTGGTCAGGTTTATCTCGAAGTTATGATCCGTTGACCACCGATTGCTCATGCATCCCGATTCCGGCAATTTACTATGTGAAATTTGAAAGCACAAGCCCTTGTGTATTCGTATTTCGCTCCTAATTTTAAATATGTTCTACTTTTTATATGTCTAGTTCTTTTCTTGAAAATATTGGCTCGACTGTCTCAATCTTGAGTTATGTTGGTTTGTTTAAAGGTTGTTCTGCAACAAAGGACCTCGATAATAGCAAAGTTTGAAAATCCTCAGGGGTATAAATTCTATATATGGAATATGAAGCGATTTTACATATGTTAAATGTGCATGAGTCTAGTTTCTAAAAAAAGAATAATGTCTTTTAATGTATATGTTGAAAGAGTTATAGCTAAAGAGTCAAGAAGGTCTTGTCAGAACAGGGTTAGGCCGACCTAGGTTATATGTTCATATGTTTTAGGTTTTGGAAGTTTATGCATGATATATGACTTATGTATGATTAATATATGTTTTAGACCACGAGGAGCAAGACGACAAGACGTGGCGCCAAGTAAGGAGTGATACGGACGCTATTTTTTTGTGAGTGGATACAGGAATGTTTGATACCATGTGTTCTTGTTTGTCATTTGATGTGAATGACGTTTTTTTTTGTAATGAAGTGATTCAATGTTCATGTCTCGAATATATGTTATGGACTATGCCGCTTGTTATGCGTAAGAATGTGTCGATGAACTATATAAGTTCTTGCTGACAAGCTATGTGATAAACTATGAATGTTATTATGTACAAGTACATGTTATATGAAAGATCCATGATGCATGGAAGATAAGAGGATAAGGTTATGACCGACATGTCCAAGTAATCGCAAATACAAGTTACAAGTTACAAGGACCCAATGGGTCAAATACAAGTATACAAGCTGGCCAACAACACAAGTTTACAAGTTACAAGTTATCAAGTTTACAAGTTCCCGGGGCGATACTTGATGTGTTTAGGTCATAACCAATAAGAAACGGATACATGCAAGCATTTGTGATATATAAGAATACATATGAACTATGAATGTGCCTTATGTTTGATGTTGGCGAATTTGTTGCCATTCCTCATTCACGATACATGTAACGTATATGAATATGTAGGAATTATGTAAGTGCTTTGGTTTGATAAAATGAATGGGCTTATGATGATGATGTGAATGTGTGTGGCGTGGTATCATGCTTTATATCCCTCATTGAGTAGCATCTCATTAAAGTGCAATATTTTTTTAGGTTCCACGAAGTCAAGAAGAATAAGTTGTGTTTTTCTGCTCATTGCACGTCATGAGTGATAAGTCTACCGGACGACTTCCCTCTTTCCTCTCTCATCATGACAAGTATATGTATTCTAGAGACTTGAATTATATGTCAATGTATATATGGTTACTCCTAAAATTGTTTTTTGGGGCATGCTTATGAACAAGAAAATGTGTATACAAGGGCGTTTTGGTTGAAGTTTTAACGCTTTTTTAAAAAAATCCTAATGTTTCTATTATGAGGTTGTAAACTTCCCTATGACATTTTTTGTGTTAATTGAATTTTCTATAATTAGGATGACTTAGTTTTTTCTTTAGGGTTATAAAGAACCAAGATTATGACATTACGCAGTCTTCATCATCTCCATTTGGTCCAGTATTCGGTACTAGACCGCTACTAGGCCCATAATCGTAGTCAGATTGTGCAACATTGTAATTGTCGCGAACTAATAAATCTACATGGCCACCTACGTATTGGTTCAATTCAGGCCTTGACTCAACAACTTCAATATACGTCACCTCTCAATGCCATTATAAGACCAGTTCAACATTCGACACACACTACTGTCATCCCATATTGGAAAAGGTTGGAACCTATTTCCACTTCTAAGGGGATACTTACAATTGAGTACTAATTTGAACCTTCGTTTGTCAATGGTTGTCTTTTGAGTATATCATACTAATCAATCGTTAAAACGCGCATTCAACCTAAGTATTATCCAAAGGCAAAATAACAGCTTTTTTCCCCTCATATTTGACATCTGTTTCACTCCTCAATATTTGTCCATTGTAGTAACATATCATAGGAATAGTTGAAACAGACATAATTGACCAGTATAAACTGGTCCCAAATGAATTAAATAATATGAGATGTCATTATCCTGATATCACATCAACTTTATCATAAAGTAAACAATCATGTTCTAAAAAATTAAAATACTTACACATTTCAAAGTGTCCTCAGTTTCAAATTTAGGTTTGTGGTTTTAGGTTTCAGTGGTTTGTGGTTTCATGGTTTTATGTTTTAAGGGTTTTATGGTTTTATGGTTTTATGGTTTTATGGTTTTATGGTTTTAAAGGTTTTAGGTTTTAGGTATTTCGTTTTATGATACTGGGGTGGGCTCCTGGTATTTAGGTTTTAGGCTTTATGGGCCTTTTCAAGCTCAAGTTGTAAGGTTTGCTAAGCCCTGCTTGTGGCATTAGGTTTTTAGGTTTTATGATGGTTTTAGGTTTGTGTGGTTTTAGGGTTGGGGTTTTTGGTTTGAAGTGTTTTAAGGTTTGTGTGGTTTTAAAGTGGTTTTAGGGTTTTCGTGGTTTTAGGTTTAAGGCACAGGGTTTTAGGCTGGGGTTTTTGGGTTTTGTGTGGTTTGTGGGGTTTAGGGTTTTAGGTGGTTTTAGGTTTTATGTGGTTTTTGGGGTTTTCAGTTTTCGGGATTTTAGGTTTGCTGCTTTGGGGTTTCAGTTTTTTGGGTTTTAGGTCATTAGGTTTTGTTTTGAGGCATTAGGTTTATGGTTTTAAGGCTCCTAAGGCCTTAGGCAATAGGTCTTAGTAAGTATTAGTAAGGCTTTGGGGTTTTAAGGTTTCAAAGGGTTTGGGGTTCAGGTTTTAAGGGGGCTTAGGTTTTAGGTGGTTCAGGTTTTAGGTGGGCCTTGGCTTGGGGGGTTTTTTAGTTTTGGGCAGCTGGGGCTTAGGTTTCAGGCATTTTTCAAGACTATATACCAACTCCATCATGAGCTAAAAAGTGGATTAAAGTTCAAATTTCTGGTTTCCCATGGAAGACAAATGATATTTAATGCATAATTTAGCTTGCTTTTACAAATGTCAAATCATTGAATTTCAATTTCCATTTTTTCTTCCTAGTGAAGCATCATTGAATTCTATCATGTATAACCACCAGAATAGAGAAAAAAAATGGGAACAAGTAAAGGCACATAAATTGTAAAACCCAAGAAAATTCTAATTTTCTAAAAAGGGTAAATTTAATTTTGGTAAAAATCCGTAATTTTTCTGTATCTCGATGACAAAACTGACTTCACCGTTTAATCGCCTCAAATCTACCACCACGTAGCCGAATTCATTTCGACCGAGACAAATGTGACTCACGCTTTTTTGAGGCAATAGGGGTAGTATCAGACACTCTCTAAGACATTTCTGGTACGCGGCCAAGAGTACACTTGTCATGCTAGTAATTACTAAACATAAGCCTGGCGTGAGCTATGATGACACGGCATGATGCCATTTGATGAAAATCCCAAATTAGAGCGATAAGTCGACAAGAAATCCATGAACCTAATAAGAAAAGCTGATGATGTGGTGAAGAGAAAAGACAATTCTCACCCATGCTTGACCAACCGTTTCAGATGCAGATACAAACCGAGAAAAGGAAGAGAAAAGCAGAGGTTTAAAGAGGCGTCTAACTTTCTTAGATTTCCTAGCTGTTTCTGACCATCGTCGGCCTGAGCAAGAGGAGAAGTCAGTCTACACTACAAGGGCTACACGTGACACTCCGCTTGTGGAGTTTCGACAACTCCGGAGGTAGGGGTCTTCTTCTACTTGATTTAATCCCTATTTAAGAACCTTGTTGACGGTCGAGTGCTCAAATTAAACTGGCCGTGAGTTTTCTGGCCCTCCGCATGGACCCAAGGCTTAAATTTTCGACGCTGAGACCTAGGGTCAATGCTCACTTGATCTTGTGTGTGGTTTGTGCTGCTTCAAGTGTTCAAAATGAATTGCTTAAATTGTTTATTAGCCCATGTGAGCTTAATTTCGTGTTATTACAGCGAATGAATAACACAAAGGTTGTAAGCACATACGCATGTCGATATATATTATCATTTAATCGTTTCCTAAATGGTATAATGCATTTCATATGCATCGTGGCACCCTAGAACAAGAGGTGAGTGTACAAATAAAATTGAGGGTCAGTTCAAACAATGAATTCTTTGTAAAATTATTAAAATGTAATTTTATCTGAAGTTGTCTAAGAATGGTGTCGAAGTCATTCAACAATTCACGTTGAGAGGCCTATGAATTGTTTCTAGAGTTACCCAACAAATTCAATTTGGTGATCGGGTCTAAACGATGAGCATTCCGAGGGTTGCCCACAATTAAAAAAAACATTGTCTGGGAACTGCCATACATGGCATGGGCATGTGCGAGGGAGCCTGGTGAGAACTCGAGACATGGAATCAGTATGTGTATCCGAGTGTGGAATCATGAATTCATTTGAATGTGTGTGTTGTTTTTCCATCGCATGAGAACTTAGGTGGAGTAACCCATGTAGGAGATTATCACTATCACGTTTCACCCAGCCGTGATCCCCTTTAGGTACAGAGGTTCGGGGAAGACAAAGGCTCATTGGGGAGGTCGTTTTTGAGAAGAAAGCCAACATGTGGCTTTGATTACGTTTTTGTAAAACATGTGTGAAATATTACAATTGAAACATGTTGTATAAGAGTGTAATTAACTCTTGAAAACTATTATAATATAGTTGATTATCTTTTGGTGAGTATGAATGTATGGGCCTGACGTGGCCATTTTACTCATGTATGAGTCTCATGATATGAGACACACAGGTTTTCCGCAGGTTGACGGTGGTCAACGGGACCCCTGGGGAACGGGGCGTCACATAAATAACATGCACAAAATAATACCTACAACTACCTGACAGTGGATAAGAAAATTTTAAGTACTATAAACACATCAGGATTAATAAGGAAAGTTACACCCAGAAAAAAGTTTTGTTTCCTGCCTAAAGCAAAATTCAAGCAAAATACTAATGGTATGTCTGGTTACTGAGAAATCAATGAAAATAACTAAAATTAACTAATACAAAAGGAATCATAAGCCCTATAAACTCTTCATTTTCAGTTCCCAAAAAACAAAGTGAACTCAATTAAGTCATATCCCCCATTATATCAACCATCATCAGAATGTAACAAAGTGACTCCACATCAGGTTGTGCATCAAGTAAAATACAACAAAACATGGATAGAACAATCCGAAAACCAATTTACATATACCTAAACCCCAAGGCTGAAGGATGAGTAGTTTTATATGAAAGAAACCAAGAAAACAACCAATGAAATAAATATTGGCGAGAATGCGCCCAGAACTATGCTAGGTCTTCGAGTAAAATCGCAACATTAGCATGGAGAAAAGATAAAGGTGTAGAAACCAACAAGCTTTCAAACTAGGAAAGGGAGCCCTAACCTCATAACTCGCATTGATAGGGAAGACTGATAATAGATCCAAGGAAAAATGAACAAAATAATAGTTCTTAATGAAATTCAGATGAAGTTGAACCCTGATATAAAGCCTATATGAAACCCTCAACAAGGCATCAACCAAATATTTCACTCTATCCTAGATAATGCATATCATCAACTTTCAAATTTCTAAGACTAGGCTTTCATTTCAAACATTTCCATGAAATCTTTGGCATTCCAGATTGTGGTTTATATGTGCACAAAACTATCGCAATTTCCAATTCCGATGGCTGCACTACAAAACCCCATGACTCGAATATTGAAACGGAAGAACCACAAAAACCCTATAACTCTAAACATTGAACCGAAAAATAAAATAACAAATCATATAAGTTCCAAATATCGACCGATCAAGACTAATTGGAACAACCCTATCCCGAACACTTCGTAGCTCCCTTCCGTAATCGGGAACCTCAGAATCACCATAAATGGAAACGATTATAAAAAACCTAAAATTCTATTAAGATTTTTCTATTAAACGACCCGAAAAAAGAAAACTAGCAATCACAGAAACAGAAAATGAAGGAAGAAAAAGAATCAAACTGATGATGCTTTTTCAATCGGAACTGGGCTGAAGCGTGCTTGAATCGCTGGGTCGGTCCGTTGACTCTGTACGTTGGACTCCTCTGCAAAAACAAGAGACAAAAAGGATCAGCATGGGCTCTCCCGTAGCCTCTCCGATGCCTAAGTTAGTTCTTTCCTGTGGAAGAGAAGATCAACTGCTTAGGGAATGAATTTTTTATGCGTACCTTTCACCGATGAGGTGGCCTGGTATTTATAATGGATGATCATGATAACTTTCCTAATCGATGATGACATCGGTCAAGATGTTTCTTAGCTGGATGACGACAATCAATAGTATGTTTCCTTGTCGGGATTTACGACATCGAATAGTATGTTTCCTTGTTGAGGATGATACAATATTCTCCCACTGCAGGAGATTTTCTTTCCTTATCGTAAACCGACACGCGGATAAATCACGGCAATAATCGGGAAAATATCTTACTTTCCCCGATTAGTGGAGATTGTGTTTTCCCCATTACGATTCCTCGGGTCAGCCAACCTTTAAACGCGCAAGTGAATCAAGCCCCGTTTTGGACCTATTCGGGGGATGTCATCAAGGGCCTATTGGTTAGTATCGGGCCCGTTTAATCCCATTTCTCGGGGCTTAAGGTCTCTCGGGGCCTCGTACCTATTATTTCAAACCTCATCGGGCCGCTTCACTTTCGACTCGTCGTAAAGATAGGCAAGCGGGCTATATCGCTTCGATCGCGTGATATCCACGTGGCCACTAGGAAGGGTTTGATTAGTTTATCGCTTCTTTTATTGGTTCTCGCCAATTTGAGCGCTGCTTCGGCCGTTACGCCTTCCGAATCGGGAGCTACTTGGCTCTCGGGCTATTCTACTCGCGTACCGAGCTCTAAAACTGAAAGCCGTTGGCCTCGTCAAGTAAGGCGCCTTTTGAACTGAGCTACTTGGCTCTTGGGCTATTATGCCTTTTTGGGCTTCTGGGCTCTAAAAAATGAGCTACTTGTCTCCTGGGTTGTTGCGCCTTTTGAATTGAGCTACTGCTCTGGGCTATTTCTCGCCTCCCGAGCCAAGGATGCTCTCAACCGAGCTATTCGGTCCCTTGAAACCGAGCGCAAGGCTCTTAAAACTGAGCTACATGGCTCCTTGGCTACTTTACCTTCTGAAACTGAGCTACATGGCTCCTTGAAACTGAGCTGCAAGGCTCTCTCGAACCTAAGCTACATGGCACCTTGAAACTGAGCTACATGGCTCCTGAGCTACATGGCTCCTGAGCTACATGACTCCTTGGCTACTTGGCCTCCTTGAATAGTTGTGCTTTGTAATCTGAGCTACTAGGCTCTTGAGTTACATGGCTCTGTGGCTACTTGGCCTTCCTTGAGCAGTTATGCTCTGTAATCTGAGCTACTGGGCTCCTGAGCTACATGGCTCCAAGACCCTTTCTTGTCGCGCTCGAAAAAGCCGAGCTTAGAATATCTCAAATTATACCCCAATGCTTTATAACATGTTTTCAGGTATAATAAACGAAATGATATTTATTCTAATAAAATAAAGATAAAACAAAAGTAGGAATATGTATAAGTTAAATTACAAATAATAAAGAAGATTTTGGCGCTATCAGAAAATATTATAAATTGATTTTAAATATTATAAGAGTTGGAGGACCAAAGTAAAATAAAAAAGGGATAAGATCAATAAGGATAAGACCAAAAGAAATATCTTATTTCGTCTTCGGGAAAGCGGAGAGCAATATGGACAAAGAGAGTACAGAGAAAGAAAAGAAGTTAACAGTTAAGAAGAAGATTACAGGTATGGAACTACTAAATTTGAGTACGGATACATGTTTTGGGTGGTATGGAACTACTAAATTTGAGTACGAATACATATCTTGGGTGGTAAGGAACTATGAAATTTGAGTATGGAACTATGATTTTGCATAGAAAAGTATGGAAACTATGAATATTTGTATGGAAACTATGTGTGTGTGTATGGAAGTCTAGTTTTTAGTTCGTAAAGTTTAGATACATGGTATTTAAGAACCTTTCTTTTGTGTATGGTTTGGGTTGAAACTCCCAAACTCATTTCTTGTTGTGTCGAAGTAAGAAGGCGCCTCTAAGGCTTCTATAAATGTGAATGGGAAGGGTCTAGCTATGTGTCGAACCAAGAAAATTCCCATGCTTGATCATATGCAGTGAAATTCTCGACCTTAGAACGAGTTTTTTAGGTCAGAAATAAAGGAATCTGGAAGTGAGTCCTTCTAGTAAATTGTAGCCACATCAATGAACTTGATGTCAGCTTTTGAATTTCACTCCGACTTATAGACCAAGTTATGGTCTTTTTTCATGAATAAAATGGGAGAGTGGTCGCCCAATGTTGATCGCAATGAAGGTCGCCCAACAAAGGGTCGCCCAACAAGGATCGCCGCGGGTCGCCCAACAAAGGGTCGCCCAACAAAGGGGTCGCTAATACCGCGTCGCCCAATAGTGGTCGCCCAACAAAGGGTCGCCCAACGCGTCGCCAAATGTTGATCATCAAACGCTGGTCGCCCAACGCTGGTCGCCCAATGCTGATCGGGCCAAACGCTGGTCGCCCAACGCCGTCGCCCAACAGCGGGTCGTCCAACAAAGCGGTCATCAAACAAAAGGGTCGCCAAATAGTGCTCGTCACTTCCAGCTACCGCTACCAGCGTCGCCTTTATCAAGATCGACGCGCATGACTCTCCAACTCTAAGGTCATATCTCCTTCGGTCTCGAACTCGATTGGGTGTTCTTGGACTCTATGGAAAGCCCATTGAGTCAAGAATACATTCATATGCCTGAGGAGAATATTAGATGCCTGACCGAGGTGATAGATGAGCTTGTCACTTCAGGTCAACTCGTCAATCCAAGTCAGCTCGTCAGATTTGACTACGTATGACCTCCAACTTCGGAAGGTCATATCTCCTTCGTCTGAACTCCGATTCGGGTACTTCGGATCTCTATGGAAAGCCCATTGTCAAGAATACATTCATATGCCTGGAGGAGAATATTAGATTCCTGACCGAGGTGATAGATGAGCTCGCCCAGGTCAACTTCGTCAATCCGTAGCCGCCTGTCGAATTGCCTACATATGTCCTCCAACTTCTGGCGTCATATCTCCTTCGGTCTCGAACTCCGATTCGGGGTGTCTCGACTCTATGGAAAGCCTGGCCGGACAAGAATCCATTAATAGACAGCTTGATAATATGGAACTCATATTAGCTCCAGAAAAACACGAAAATAGTAGGCACTATAAGTACCATAGTTATTCATTTTATAAATGCCTATTATGAATTACAAATAGATCAGAAGCATACATGGTAAGCATATTTAATTATGCATGTAATGAGATATGAAAATGCAAAGATATGAATAAATGATTGTATATATATATATCACATATGATTACCGAATGACAATAATTATTCTAACATGTAGATATATACCGAAAGATAAAATACACATCGATTGTTCGCTAACTCAGAGAGGATAGATAGCATGCCTATTAGGGAAAAATAAGTCTGCAGCATACAAGTTCTCGATATCGAGGCCCTGCTTGGTCGGCGACATAGATCCCGCTTTGATCACGGTGGCCCCGAAAGATCACACGCCTCCGCCCATGGAATAGTCACTGCCTCAGATAAAGGATGATACCTTCTCGTATATTATATCACGCTTTCGCCCTCATGTAATTCACTCGTTCGCATGCTGAATATAGCGCCTTCTTGCCCTCATGGACAACCGTTTACACAAAGGAATAGCGCCTTCGGGCCCTCATGGATTATAGTATTCCGTATCCACTTCTAAGGTTTATGCGCACATGAAACATAAAAAGAAAATGACAGTATACAGCGAAGTGTAGAGAATACACGACATGATATGCGAGAAGCATATAATCGCTTAAGGGCGATGATAGTATACGCTTATGCTAACAAGAAGTAAAAGTACAAGATTACATGAAAGTATATGGAAGATGATAAGAAATTTAAATCGTTATGAAAAGTATATATATATATGAGAAATGATAAGAATCAGAATGCTATATGTGTTATATGCATTTGTATAGAAGTGAGGTGACTCTAATAGAAGTCATATTCCACTAAGCCGAAGCTAGCACTGGTGTTCAATCAGCAAGGTAGTACTTAAGAGGAAATCGCAGAACTAAGTAATCCATTGATCAAGAATAAAGGCCACACATCAATAGTGTCATCAGAAGACCTTAGTCTATTTTGTATATGAAATTTTGTAAACCAATGTAAATATTGTAAATGCTGAACATTTCCATATTTGGAGCTTGTATATATATTTTGTAATCCACACATGTATCGTAATACAAGTTAATTGTTTAACATTATATGAATATGTAAGTGTAAAGGTTATAAGTTTAAAAGTATAATCTCACTTGACATCCTATGCCGAGTCAAGGTCATGCAGCCGCTGGCCCGGCTCCAAGACTACTCGAAAGCAGCTATGCTCTAAAATCGAGCTACCGGGCTCCCGGGTGTTAAGGCCTTCCCGGCCGCGGGCTTGCAAACTCGAAGCACGGGCTCCTAGCGCTGGGCCTTCGAGCCGCTAAGCTCAGAACCGAACAGCCCAGCCCCTAGCACCGAGGCCTTCTCAGCCAGCAGCCGGGCTTTCTTGGTCAAGTAAGCTCGCAAACCGGAAGCTACAGTTCGGCGCTGAGAGGCTCTGGTCCCGAGCCGTTAAGCTCCGCAAACCGAGCAGCCTAAGCTCCTAGGCGCCCGAGGCCTTCCCTGAGCCGTTGCCTACAAACCGAGCTACCGGGCTCCTAGGCACCGAGGCCTTCGAGCCGTTAAGCCTCGCAACCGAGCCGTTGGCCTCAAGCTGAGGCCTTCCCGAGCCGCAAGCCTCGCAAACGAGCCACAGCCCGGGGCGCTAAGACCCTCCTGCGCAAACTGAGCTACTGGGCTCCCGGGCGCTAAGACCCTCCTGCAATGTCGAGCTCTACAAGCTGAGCTATTGGGCTCCGGGGCGTTAAGACCCTCTTACTCTATTAAGCTCGCGCAGCTGGGTTACCGGGGCTCCGGGGGGTGCTAAGATCCTCCCCGCGCCGTAAGCCTCGGCAGTTGAGCCATCAGGCCCGGCGCTAAGACCCCTTCGCGAACCGAGCCCCGGGCGCCTAAGACCCTCCCGAGCTGTTAAGCTCCTACAAGCCGAGCCATCAACCCGGGCGCTAAGACCCTCTCGCCATCAGCTCCAGCCGAGCCACTGGCCCGAGGCGCCTAAGACCCTTCCCCGCGCCGCTGAGCTCTACAACCGAAGCATTAGGCTCTAGGCGCTAAGATCCTCCCGCGCTTATTTGAGTTTCCTCTACCGACGGAGCTACTAGGCTCCTAAGCCACATGGCTCCGGTTACTGGGCCGAGCCATTACGCTCTATTAAACCCGAGCCCCGAGCTACATGGCTCCGTGGGCTACTTGGCCTTGAGTCGTTGTTTCCTACAAACTAAGCTTCCCGGCTCCCGAGCCATGGCTCAGGCTACTGCCTATTGTTACGCCTCGCAACCGAGCCATCGGTCTTAAGCTACATGGCTCTACGGTTACTACTTTGGTACTGCTACGCCTACAAACTAAGTTTCTGCCCCCGGAAGCCATGGCTCCATGGCTACTGACCTTTGAGCCGTTACGCCCGAAAAATCGAGCCAGCTCCCGAGCCATGGCCCGTGGCTACTTGGTCTTGAGTCGTTACGCCCTCGCAACCGAGCTACCTGCCCCGGCCTACATGGCTTTATGGCTACTTAGCCTTGAGCCGCTACGCCCGCGAACCGAACCGCCTCGAGCTACATGGCTCCTCGTCTACTCGCTCTTTGAGCCGCTACGCCCTGCGAACCAACTTCGCCTCAGCTACATGGCCCGCGGCTACTGCCTTTCAGCCGCACGCTCGCGAACCGAGCTTCCTCGCCCTCAGCTACATGGCTCCTGGCTACTGGGCCTCAGCCGTTACACTCCGCGAACTAAGCTCGGGCTCCTGGCCACATGGCCCGTGGCTACTGGGCCTTTGAGCCATTACGCCCGCAACCGAGCTGGCCAAGCCTCGAGCCTACGCCCGCGGCCACTCGCCAGCCTATTACGCCCGCAAACCGAGTTTCGGGCTCCCAGCCAACATGGATCCACGCGGTCATTTGGCTTTGAGCTATTACGCTCTACAACCCAGCTTCCCGGCTCTAAGCTATATGGCTCCATGGCTATTGCCTTTTTTTGAGCTGGGCATAGCTCGGCAAATCGAAGCCGTTTCGAAGCATGGTTTCCATGGGCTGCCTTTTAGCCGTTACGCTTTGCGAATCGGAAGCCAAGCTTTTACATGGCTCCATGGCTACTGGGTTGAGTCGTTACGCTCGCGAATCGAGCTCGGGCTCTGGGCTAAGCATGGATCCGCAGGGCGCTTCGCTTTGAATGAGCTTCGCGAATCGAAGCTTCGGGTTCCGTGGGTTATTGCCTTTAGCCGGGCATGGGCTTCGCGACCGTAGCTTCGGGCTCTCGCTACACATGGCCCGTGGCTACTGGGTCTGGTCGTTACGCCGCGAACCGAGCTTTTAAGCTCCCGAGCTACATGGCCCGTGACTACTGCCTTTTGTCTTCCTTCCTTAGAAAGGCGCCGTGATTTAATGCGTATTTATGGTCCTCAGTGGAACTCACAATACTGGGTGTCGCCTCTTCTACGGTCGACTTTATCCTCGGGATGGCCACCAGTGAACCTTTCATGTTGCACTTCGCTGCAGACCTCGCGATATTAAGGTTGTCGAGGGGTGTACCGCCAAGTGAATACCGCTACAGCCTCAAGTCAGGTGGTCCCCCCGCGATCCCCTAATGCCCGTCTCTGTTTGGGACCGGCCTCGCTTTCTCTGCCTCCTCCTTGCGGATCCGTCTCGTCTCGTCGTCTCGGGGGGCTTCGCTTCTCTTTGCCGCCTCAGTCTTTTCCTTTCTTTTGAGTAAAAGAGCTTCTTTTTCTCGACAGAGGGCTTCACCGTCGATATATTTCTCTGCTTTTGCCAGCGACTCTCGACTATACTCGTCGAGGGTTCTTGAAATGAGAACATTAAGTCTTTCGATTGCACTCCCGTACTCGCAATGAAAGCGCACGACGGTGAACTTCTCAATGGAGAATATCCACCTTTAGCGACTCTTCGTGTTAAACTTTGAACATACGACTGTGCTTTCTTGTTCTATTTTACGGGTCGAAGGTGATAACTGGCTTCCCGTACGCCCTGCTTCGATAAAGGAGACGACCGCGATAGAAAATTTCGCGGAACGATGAGATGGAAGACTACGGGGTCTCCGTTTAAACCAGCCAATGTCGCCCTTTAGTGTGATAGCCGAAGGCTCGTGATCGCGACGTGGTCTTCGATATCCGTGTAGTTCCATATGATTTTTGTACGCGTATCAGGTGGCTCCATAGTGGTCTTTGCTCCGTCAACGCCTCGATTCACAGAGATTCTCTAACTTCATTTGAGCAAGGAAGTGCAAGACTCTACGGTGAAACTGAGATTCGCCAGGCTGGGCAGCCCATGGAGACCGGAGCTCGACCTTTACCGCTGCCTTCATGTGGCTCATTTCGCCGATGTCCCCGAACCATCACTTCCTACGACCTCTCCTCGCTAGCGATCCTCTTCTGGGGTTGGTAAGGATCATGCTCCCGGTGGCTAGTCTCCTTCTCTATCCGCTCGACGAGGGTCAAGATGTCGCTTCCTTCTCGCAATGTGGCTTTGATCTTTCTAGCCTCGTCGCCTCTCGGGTGTATCGGCCCGGTAAGTTGCTCCAACTCCTTCGCCAGTGCCGCCGATGACGCTGAGCCTCACTCGCTCAGGCCGGGCCAGACAGTTTCTAACGCGCTTCCGGGAGGCTTCCACTGGTCCACGCCGCCGCTGTTTCGGCATCTCGAGGATTGGCGTGGCGCGTTCTCGCTTGTGTTCGGTGCCGATACCATCACGGCGAGAGGTCAACTTTATTTGTACAACCGCCGCTCTACGTATGGCGCCAAACTCGATGATACAATCCGAACCGGGCCGCCGCCTCAATCGCTGGGCGGCCCATCGACTCGGGTGACGCTTGGACTCTCCGCAAAAACAAGAGACAAAAAGGATCGGGCGGGGGCTCGCCTGTAGCCCCGATGCCTAAGCCGGCCTTTCCCCGGGAAGAGAAGATCAACTGCTTAGGGAATGAATTTTCTATGCGTAAGTCTGCATACCTTTCACTGATGGGGTGGCCTGATATTTATAATGGATGATCATGAAAACTTTCCTAATTGGATGATGACACTGAATAGTATGTTTCCTAGTTGGATGATGACACTGAATAGTATGTTTCCTTGTTGGATGATAACACTAAATAGTATGTTCCTTTGCCGAGGATGATACAATATTCTAATCGATAAAGAGATTTTTTCCTTATCAGAATCGACATTAAGGGATAATCGATGGGCAATAATTGGGAAATATCTTACTTTCCCGATCGTGGAGATCGGGTGTTTTCCGCCAATATGGATTCTCGGGGTCGCCACCCTTTAAAGAGATGAATCGAGCTCCTCGTTGGGCCTATATTTAGAGATGTCATCGCGGCATATCGCTAGTATCGGGGTCTGCTTTTAATCCCATTTTGGGCTTATGTCTTAGGCTCACGTGACCTATTTCAAACCCCATCACAACAAACCTACAGAAACGCCGTCAAGGCCTTCCGACGAAAAGCGCAGCAAGCCAATGGATTTGATGCTATTGGGATCGAATCGCACGAACTCGTTGTTGTGAGTTTGCGTGGCACACCATTGCCTCCAATGAGGCTCTTAGCTACGTGGTCGGAGCTTAGGGCTTCGGCCAAGTCTCATTTAGCCAGACAAGCCTTTTGCGACACCGACGCAAACGGAAAAGAATTGAGTGGACGCGAACGCTTCAGTGCCGGAGGAGTCTAGCTACCGGTGAGTTGCCTAGTATCATCGAGGAGAAGGCCTATATGAAAGCAGAGCTTTAAGGAGAAGAGGAGTAGTAGCTGGCCAAGAAGTAAAAGAAACCCTAAGTTATAAAGGACCAATTCATTGTTCCCATTAGCGCATTTCACCAACTCAAATGTCGTTCGCCCAGGTATATCAGTGGAGAAATTTTCCATTGTCGATGCACTACCCTATAATATTTTCGCCTACAAACTAACTTAATAAATTTTTATTTCGTATGCATTACTCTGGCCTAAAACTCCTAAGTCCTAATCGCCTCTCCTTGGGTCGCCATTCCTTATGAACTGCTTTTCTCGTTACAATAAGAGGGGTGGATTTTATATTATTATCGTCCGAAATTACTCATTTGTCCTTTTTATTATAGTGTGTTTATCGTTGATTTGTTACTTACTAATAGTCAGTTGCTCGATTATTAGCTTTAGATTTTCGCTTAACAGTTCATATAACAAAGTTCGATCTGATATCAAATCCAGTTTGTGATATGAAATTTTAAGTATTCTAGATATTTTCTATTATCAAATGTGTAGACGTTGAGGATACTTTTTGCTATTAACATGATATAATAAATATTAAAAAAAATTTAAAATTGGTCATTCCATACCAATTTGTATAACTGCTTTTTAACCGTTTTCTCGAAAATCCAAAATTTTATTAGATAAAAGCATTAATAATTTGTAAAACCAAATAAAAATAAAACCACTTCTCATGTCAAAATAAAAATAAAATAAAAATAAACAATTTTAACATTAATGACTAATGTATTAAGAATTGATGCTGCTAAGTGGAATGAGTTTTGGATTAAAATACTGTTTTTTGGAGAGAAAAAAATTACCAAAATAGTTTGCATTTCAAACTATTGTCCAAAGTAGTGTGTTTAGGTCACGTAGTCAATAGCTTGGCAAATATCGCTATCTTGAACAGTGGCTTCACCATATTTGAATTCAATTGCCGCTATTGTGGACAGCGGCTTCACCATTTTTAAAACTTCAATTGTCGCTGTCTTGAACAACGGCATTATCGTGTTTTAAAATTTCGGATAACCCTTCTTCCTCCCCCATTTCTCCTATTTATCATTTGTTCTCTTTTCTTCATCCGCTCTGCCGGCGAATTAATTGTGCATTGAAATCAAAGGATTTTTGCTCCATATTTTCTTCTACGACTCCATTCGATCTCAATGTTGTGTAACCCTCCTACATTGCATTGTTTGTTGAAAAATTCTTAAGTCGCTAGTTTTATTGGGCGTGTTTTTGCGGATAATGTGATGATAAATCTTTGGGTTTCATTCCCCATTTTAATCAGACGATAATATTTTGTTGGTGTTGTGTGTTTTGTTAATACGCGGTCATTAAATGTATATTTTTCTAGAGAAACAAAACATAGAGTGCATAAGGCCTTGTTTGGTAGTCGTTTTTAGGTCACTGTTTTTTTTTTAATTTCCAGGTTGTCATAAATTGTTTTTTGTTGAAAATTTCTTAATGTGATGTGCTTTGTTGATAATGTAGTGATTAAATGCGTATCTTCTTGAGAAACAAATATAGATTACATAAGGCCTTGTTTGGTAGCCATTTTTTAGGTCACTATTTTTTTTTTTTAATTTATAGGTTGTCCTAAACTCTTTTTTGTTGAAAATTCATTAATATGGTGTGTTTTTTTGATAATGTTGTGATTAAATGTGTATTTTTCTTGAGAAACAAGCATAAACTTGTTTGGTTGCCGTTTTTTAGGTCACTATTTTTTTTTTTAATTTCTGGGTTGTCCTAAACTGTTTTTTGTTGAAAATTTCTTAATGTGTTGTGTTTTGTTGATAATGTGATGATTAAATATGTATTTTCAAATATGTATTTGATTGATATTTTTGTAATTGAAAAGTAGTCAAAACTCCTAAAATCACCAATATTTGAAAAGTAGTTGATAATAATTACTTTTAAAAATAAACTTAAGGGTCTGGTTGAATATAGTTTTAAAATTGTTTTTTGTCTTCCAAAACAAGGAGAACACTTTTGGTTCATTTTCCTTGTTCACTTTTGGTTCAATTGGGACCAAATAAAAATGTGAAAATTACATTTTTGATTGTTTGATAAAATTTTAAAAATATAAGAAAATATTTAGTATGATATTCATGTTTTACATTTTTCTCCAAAAAAGATGAATAAGGGTGTATTTAATAGTGTTCTATTTCTAGTTGAAGTGGTTTATTTATAACTCTTTTTAGTTTTTTAAGTTCCGTTTAAAATTAATTAAAAAACATACACCATTTATATTGTGTTATCTAAAGGAATATAGAATATTTTTTCTTCAAGATATAGAATATTATTATCTAAAGTAAAAACAATCTCATCTTCAAGATTAATACTCCTATTTTTCCTTAATTTTCCATTAGTCATAAAAAATATATTTTCCCTTAATTTTAAGTTCATACAAAACTATCAATATAAAAATTTGTAACTACAATTAACATCTACAATCATCGATATCTTAGAAATTTTGAGTTTTTGACATGAGTTATGCATGATAGGCTCATGATCACTTGGTTGGATATATATATATATATATATATATATATTTAATCTTCATATTACATTATAGTATACTCTTATGCATTCGAATTTGATTAACTTGTTAGCACATCTCACATTTTCACCACTTTAGCCAAATCTTTAATCTTCAACTGTCTTCATCATAAATTCTATGCATTTTTCTTAATTATTACCCCATGTGAACTTTCATATAGCCAAACTCTTTATTTAAGTTATTCCTTGGCTAAACAAGGTGATTGAATGTAGCATCCATAAATGTAGTGGATATGATAAAGATAATGACATCTCATATTATTTAATTTATTTTGGACTATTTTGTATAGGTCAATTATGTCTGTTTCCATTATTCCCGTGATATGTTATTACAATTGAAATATACTAAGGACTGAAACAGATGTCAAATATATCAGGAACAAAGTTGTCATTGTGTCTTTGGATGTACCAGTTGATTGTACGTTTAAACAATTGGGTGATATGATATACTAAAAGACAACCATTGACAAACAAAGGTTCAAATTAGTCATCAATTGTAAGTATCCCCTAAAAAGTGGAAATAAGTTCCAAATTATGGGTTGACAGTAGTGTGTACCGAATGTTGAACATGGTTAACACAATTGGCATAGAAGAAATTTAATTGTATATTGAGGTTGTTTGAGTCAAACCATAAGTGAATCAATCTGTGAATGGGTATACAGATTTATTGGTTCGCGAAAATGATAATGTTGCACTCACTATGGGCCTAGCAAAACTGCCTAGTACCTAGCCATCGATGCATGTGGAGTATATGGAGATGATGAAGACTGCGAATATGAAGAAGCTAATGATGAATCCGATGAAGATGTTGATGATGCATCTAATGGAGACTTAGATGTTGGAGCTGATGGACGTGTATCATCATTTCGGACTTTCAACCAAGTTTTGGAGAATTAGCAAGGGATATATGTCTCTGCACATGCAGTATCTTATGATGTATCGAATAACCCAGATGCTGAGGAACTAGATGAGTGATCTATTCATTATCACTTGCCACCATCACCTCAATTTGAACATGTTGAAAACTTTGGTAATGTTATTTCAAGTTATTGGACTTCATGGGTGCAACATACTACCGGTTATTCAAGTGAGGAATTTGTAGCTAGCCAAGTTTTTAGTTTTAAATCTGATTTGCAAGAGGCTGCAAAGATTTACTCAACTAAAGCACACAGTTTGTTGTTGTTGCATTCTCAAAAAAATTGCTAATTTTATGATGTAAGAAAGCTGAAGAATGTCAATGTCCATAGAACCTTCGTGTCATGGTTGTGAAATATACTTGTTTATTTGTTATCAACAAATATAAAGGGCCTCATACTCGTGTCAATCCTTACTTGAATCGTGACCATCATTAATTGAACTCAAAATTCGGTGTTGCTCATATCAAGGAAATTATTAAGACACAATTCACATGTCTGTACCTTCTATTCAAGCAAGTGTGATGGAGAAATGAGGATATGAAATTTCATACAAAAAGGCATTGGATGGAAAACATAAAGCACTTAGACACTTATTTGGTCATTTTTCTCAATCATATACAGAGCTGCCACGTTTGTTTTTGGCCTTAGAGCAAATCTCGGATGTGCTGTAATTTGGAAAAACATTTGAGGTACATGTCAAACACCGAGATATTTTGAACTCAGGCTCGTCATTCAAGCCATTTATTGAAGGGTTCGAACATTGTCGTCCCATACTGAGTATTGATAGTACACATTTGTATGGGAAGTATAAATGCACGTTATTGATTGCTATGGGGTGTGATGGAAATAATTAGTTGTTTCCATTGGCATTTGCTATTACATAAGGCAAGAATATTGATAGTTGGGGATGGTTATTGGCATGTATCAGAAACAGAGTTACTCAATGGATTGGAATTTGTGTTATATCTGACAGACATCCAGGTATTATGGCAGCAATGGAGTGATCCTCATCTTGGTTGGGCTACATCATCTACCTATCACAGGATTTGCATGCGTCATCTTGCAAAAAATTTTATTACCCGCTTCAAAGTTAAACTCTTTAAGAATTTGGTATGCATAGCAACTTTAGCGACTACACAACGCAACCAATGCATGGCTACACTGGGACACTAATTCAAGTACAACAATGGTTAGAGGCGATCCCTCTTGAGTTACATGCACTCACATGACGGAGGTTTTAAGATATGTGATAAACGACAACCAACATGTCCGAGGTATTTAACAGTGTTCTTAAAGGAGCTTGTAACTTACCAATCACCGCATTAGTTCAGTTGACATTTTTCCGCTTTAATAGTTACTTTGTTGTAAGAAGGGAACAAAGTGCTAATAGATTGACATCTAATGAACAGTACGCTCCTTTTGTTGATGCTCAAATTAAGGCCCGTGTGGTTACGGCTAGATTAATGGAAATTGTTCTTTACGATCACATACATAGACGATTTCATGGCAAGTCAAGGAGTGGTCGAATGCAGCGCCTCAACTTACATGACCATAAATGCACATGTGGTAAGACTATCTATGGATTTCCATGTAGCCATATCATAGCAGCATGTCAACATCAATGTGTTGATTTTCGATCATTTGTTCAAAGCTACTACACTATGCATTTCACGGCGATACTTAGGCAAGCTTGTTTCATTCCATATTCAAAGAAGATGAGTGATCTCTTTGTGATGGTCCTACGATTGTACCTCCTGAGTCAATGAGAAACATAGGCAATGGACGTCCTAAATCAACCCGTTTTCATAATGAAATGGATTCAGCAGGAGGAAAACTACTATGACATGCGGTCGTGCAAACAACCCGGTCACAATCAGCCGGGTCTTCAGAATAATATAAATCAAGTTCAAGAAAGATGTGAAGTAACTAATTTTTTTTTTTGTAAGGCAATTTGTCTATCATGTTTAAGCTCAGAGTAAGACTTATATATGAATGTGTACTTCTTGGATTATAAAAGATTTGTGTACCTTATTTAAGTAAATGAGACATCATTCTTATACGTGGTTTTTTTGTTCATTGTCTTTGTAATTAGAACTTGCATTGATGACTATGATACTATTTTTTCAATGTTTTTTGTTAATAATTATATTGTTTTCTTGTTATTTGTTATGTATACGGGCGTTCGTAGGCTTTTACGATGCAGATAGACACATGTCAGGCAATTTAGTAGATACAAAGAGCAAGTATGTATTTTATTAATTATCAAATACTATTACATATTGTAACATGTAATTTATATATAAATCAAATTATAAAATTGCTTCTTCATATTTGTAGTTCCGTGGTTACTCCACTCCCCAGACAACATGAAAGCCTTCATCGCATGGAGGATGGATCTACATATTCGGCCCATACGTGATTCGCGCGATTCGCGGTGGATATACCGCCAAATACATCATGATCGACAATACTTATCACTTGTCTCGTCGAGAGATGTCAACCCGAGACACACATGTTTCATTTACCCATCGGAGAGACGACGATCACATTACAAGATGTTGCTATCATCCTAGTCTGCACTACATACCAAAGAATACTAAGACATGTGTGTTCGATGTGGCGGAGTTGTGAGGGGAGCTACTCGGTGTCACCCCACCCTCTGATGCTCTCAAAGGATCTTCTATTTCCATACGGTGGTTATGTGACCAATTATCCACCCCAACACTTGACGCAGATGAGGTCACTTTAGACAGAAAGAAGATGGCTTCATCTTAGAACCCATATCCTATTGTTTTATGTGTGACAAGAAATGAATGCACGCGTCGTGCTTTCTTCCACTGGCCACAGATTCGAATGAGACTCGGGGCTTTCTGTAGTCGGTGGTACAAATTCCCAAGACATACATATCGAGAGTTATGCCGAGCCAACTTGGATTGTAGACGCGGTATTAGCGGTTGTATTACACTATTACAGGTATGTGATGATGCATCCTAATCTCTGATACCTCCCAGATTTCCCTGTGAACTTACTTCAAGGAAGTCCCACCGTACAATCCCCAGGAAGATAAGGTGGAACTCACTTTAAGGAGGAAAGTAAATTCATGCATTAATTTAATATCCCAATTATATAAAAGACCCACTACATATGTGGCCAAGGACTCATATGAGTTCAATACTATTATCAGCATTCTAAGAGTATTTGCGAATTTAAGGTTACAAAATGAAAGTAAATAGATCCAACAAAACAAAGACAGATAGATGGGATAGAGTACTGCAGCTGTCGCAGAAAGAGCGGTGTTGAATCTGGCGCGAGGTAGGCCCTACGAACTGTCCGGACCTAGGGAACAGATTCAAAACAATAATCGTGAGATAATAAATCTCAGCGAAGAAAGATAATTTATAAGAGAAAATAACACTTTCATTTTTCAACATTTCTTCTCTCAAGATTCATCCACTCTTGTAATGTTCCCCTCATTCTAGCAAATACTTTTAAGAAAAACCCAACTTTACCAAAGCCCAACCAATATGAAATTCATGTTCAAAAATTTAACCGACTTCATTATCAAGAACCTTATAACCTGAATATGATTCACAACATACCATTTAGCATAAAATTATATAACCCTCATATCGTAAAAAAAAAATAATCAAGAAATGCAACAACCATAAAGATTTAAATAACTGGCAGCTACTCCGTAAAACCAAAGAATATACCGCGCACTATATCCATAGTAAACCGTCGAGTAAACCCGACCTCACGACACCGTGGCAACCAATAAACCGTCGGGTAACACCGACCTCACGACACCGTGGCAACCAATAAACCGTTTGCACACCGACCTCACAGACCGCGGGCAACTACAAACCGGCCGATAAAACCGACCTCACGACACCGTGGAAATATCCAATATACTAAACCGTCGGGTAATCCCTACCTCACGGCCGTGGTATTAATATATATAATATTTTCCTTACTTGCAAGTACCTTTCCTTCCGACGATATCAGATATAACTGGTTTCACAAGATCTCAAAATCTCTTTCTAAACAATAAGTTTTCGGCGGTTTAAAAAACCTCAATCCACGTACCCAACATATTTAAAAATACCACAGACTCATCCAGGAACTCAGTAAAACTTCCAAACAGTTAAAAGGTTGACAAAATTCACATGAAATGATAACTTGTTTTATATTTATAATCGATAATCACATTTGTACGCAACCAACCATTTGATCAAAAACAGATATATGTAAAATATTTAATCACAATAGATATCAACATAATACCCCAAATCATTTAAAAACATATAAACCACTAATAGCACTATGCACGCCGCCCCGCTCCCGTAGATCGCCTCCTACTCGGCCGCGTGAGTGCCCGTAATATAAATAAACACCACTTAGGCTCCAATAACCGAAAACCAACAACATCGGGATGCCCCGAAGGCCTTAGAATAACTTTTTAACTATGAAAACCATCCAAATCGGACCGACGTGTCCAATTACACATGGCCCCATAAGCTCCTGCAGACTAAAATTGGGGGCTTTCACCGAGTTTCACTCGAAATCAACCTTCCACACCATAAAAACATCCACTTACTCAATCCAACTTCAATTTTTCCAAACTCGACCAATTGGTACTCTATTTTCAGCCCAAACTTCTGCACTACCCGAAACAACCTAAAAATGGAAAAAACTAACCAAACGACGTCCAAAATTTACAAACCACATATCAATCTGGAATTTAAGACCGTGAACTCATCATTACCATATTACCTTGGTCCAACAAATGGGCCGTGGGTGGCCTGAACGATCCAACTGGTTTACTAACTTTGTTTTCGGCTATAACTTCTAAACGGTGAGGAACTGCAAAAGTGACCATGGGAATGAGTTCAAGAGGGTCCAAAAACGTAGGAAGTGAGGTATGGGTTATTCCGAGATGGCCTAAACACAGAACCGGCGACCTGTTGCGTCGCCGCCGGCCCGATCCAAGCTGTCCTGACATGCGCTGGCCTAAAATTTTACCCAAGTAGCTGGCCTCGTGGTCCTCCTCCTCCCCGGCCGGGCGCTGCACAAGTGGTGGTACGGAACTCCGCCCACCGCCGAACTTGAACGTTCGAATGGGTCAAACGACCCGCTTGGCGCCACTGCTCGTGGAGCTTTTCTAGGGTTTTTGGAGCTCAAAATGAGTGTTTGGGGCTAGGGTTCCCTTTGGCACGCAAAGCTATGTATATAGGGCTTAGGTCGCTTTCTGTGTAAAACACTCACATGCTGATTATTCTAAAACACTACCGTTTGAATCCACGGGGTCGCACCCTTTTATCCCGTAAGCTCCGATTTTTTTTTGACGTTCAACCCGTCTATGAACTCGTATCGACGGGGCCTACGAAGTGGTGTCTTAGTCAACCCAAAATTATTCATCCTTGAAAAAGTCAACTTTGGTCCACATACTAAGTGTTGGTCAAACCTAGTCAAATCTGGTCAAACTTAGTCAAACTTGGTCAAACGTGTTACAAACTTGTATTATTTGGTGCGGGTCATTACAATCTACCCCCCTTAAAGAAAAATTTCGTCCACGAAATTCATACCTGTGTCATGGAAGAGATTTAGGGTACCGGGCTCTCGCATTCGTCCTCCCGCCCCAAGTCGCCTTCGACCAGTGGTTTCCTCCAAAGGACTTCACCATGATATTGTCTTGTTGCTAAGCTCCTTCTCTCACCTGCACCGCACCGGTTGTTTCTCATAGGATAAGTCATCCCTCGCCAATCTCCGGTGTCTCCAACACATGTGAGGGGTCTCGGGATATACTACAAGGTGAAAGATGGAGATGCAGAATCACATTACACTCGAGAAAGCTCCTCCCCAGTTTCAATCTATGTGCCACCGGGACTCCATTCTCTCAACAATCTCAAAAGGCCCAATGTAGCAAGGACTTAGCTTTCCCCGCTTCCCAAAGCGTACCACGCCCTTCCAAGGAGAGAGCTTCAAAAATACTCGATCTTCAACCTCAAACTCAAGATCCTTCCTACGCTGGGTCTCGCATAGCTCTTTTTGCCTATCTCAGCCGCCTCTAACCCGGCACGTATAAACCTGGCTCCATAGTCGCTTGTACAATCTCAAAGATCTAGTAATTTCTTCGCCGCCCTCATTCCAACATAAGGGAGTGCGACATTGTTTCCCATACAATGCCTCATAAGGTGACATCCCAACGCTGAGCATAGCCGCCGCTATAGCTTAACCCCGCCATGGGTAGATATTCATTCCAATGTCCCTTGAATTGCAGTACGCACGATCTCAACATATCCTCCAAAGTCCGAATAGTCCTCCAGATTGGCTCCATCGCTCAGGGTGAAAAGCGGTACTTCAAATTCAACTGACACTCAGTTCTTCATCAACCTCTTCCAAACCTCGTTGAATCGCGGATCTCTATCGGGATGATCGACAATCGCATTTGCATGCAAACTCACTATATGATTCATAAAGAGTTCCGCTATTTTCTCGAGGAGAAAACTTCACGAATAGAAGAAAATGCGCGGACTTGGTGAGTTGATCAACTACCACCCAAATGCCATCATGTTCTCAACCGCTGGAGTGGAGCTCAATACAAAACTATCAGAATGCACTCCCATTTAATCTCGATGTAAGGGCCGCGTAGTCCGTATGCTTTTGTCTCTCCGCTTCACTCTGTTGACGATGAAGCACTTCGATACATACTCCCTAACTTCTCTTCATCCTCGACTCACCAATAATATTCCTTCAACAGCACGATACATCTCGTACTACGGGTGCATGCGATAAGCGTGAATCCATGGCTTCTCCAATACTTTGCCTTTTTAACTTTTCAACCTGTTTAACACACAAATTTCAGAACCAATCACCAAGGCCCCATCGCCTCTAATAGGAAAAACCACTGCTTCCTTCGACCTTCTTCTTTTCTCGCGTTCATCAAATAGGATCTTCTGGGCCAGGCTCGAGAATTGGATCTACAATATCGCCGAGCCGGAACTAGCAAAAGTGCTCCTGAAGCATACATCCCCAACTCTCGTAACTCGACCATCAATGGAAGTTGTATTGTCCGCATATAAGCCAAAGAGCCTCAGAGACTTCCTACATCTACCACCACATTTGCCTTACCCGATGGTAGTCAATAAGGCGCTCATAATCCTTAAGTAGTTCCATCCACCTCCTTTGCCTTAAGTTAACTCCTTCCGGGTAAACAGATATTTAAGGCTCTATGGTCTGTGAATATCCGCAAGTCGCCCCGCATAAGTAATGCTCCAAGTCTTCAACGCGAAAAATTACCGCAAAGAAGTTCCAAGTCATGGGTAGGATAGTTCAACCGTGTTTCTTCAAATCGTCTGAAGCCATACGCCACAACTCTCTTTATGTCAGATCAACACGCAACCTAAACCTCGGTATGAAGTATCGTCAGAAACCTCAACCCCTCGCTGCCCTCCGCAATGTCAAAACAGGGGCTGACGCCAACTTTTCCTTCGCGTTTGAAGCCTCACACCGCCACCACTCAAATTTAACCCCTTTTCAGTCAAACAAAGGAAGTGGTCCTCGGGTATTTTTTGGAGAACCCCATGAACTCCGCGTACCCTCGCTAATCTCGTTGAAATTCCGCACTTCGGTCACCCACCGGGGTTGTTCCCGGGCCACACCGCCTACCTTCTGGGCTGATCCACATAAATGCCATCGCTAGCAACTACATGTCCGAGAAATCCCACTTACCAAATCCAAACTCACATTTGTCAACTTGGCATACAACCGATGTCGCCAAAGTTTCAGAACACCAAACCCAAATGTGTCTCATGCTCCAACTCACTTCTCGAGTACACCAAGATATCGTCGATAAAGACAATGACAACCGATCCAAGTATGGACGAAAGACCCCGTTCATCAAGTCCATGAAAGCCTGGCTGAGGTATCAGAGCCCAAAGACATCACTTAGAAACTCATAATGCCTTATATCTCGCCCCCGACGCCGCTCAACGTCCGATTCCCTAATCCTTAACCGATGGTACCTCAAGTCAATCTTGGAGAACACTTTTGCACCCTGGAGCTGGTCAAATAAATCATCAATCCAAGGCAAAGGATATTTGTTACGAATGGTGACCTTATTCAATTGTCTGTAGTCTATGCACAACCTCCAAGTACCATCCTTCTTCTTCACAAATAACACTGGCGCTCCCCAAGGTGAAATACTGGGCCTAATAAACTCTACATCCACCACTGCCAGAGCTAAGCTTTCAACTCTTCAACTCGCTTGGTGCCATCCCAGGCGTGTAAAGAAATGGGAGCTCGTAATTTTCAGGACTAAATCAAACGGAAAATCTATCTCTCGCTCGAGGTAAACCCGAAGATCGCCAGTGGAACACATCCGGGAAGTCCGGCAGACGCCCTAATCTCGCTCGCTGCTACGAGTGTCGACCACATGAGCCAGATATCCTTACAACCTCAAGTAAACATCTAGCCAGAATGGCGCAAATCAAACCCCGAAGGTACCCGCCTCCGCTCCATGCTGTAAGACTACTACCGGGTAGTCCCGGCCGCCCAAATATCACCGCTAAACAATCCATCAAGCATAGTTTAAAGAAGCCAATCCATCCCAAGAATCACATCCAACCCCTCGAGATCTATTAATATCAAATCGCTCCATCTTCGCCTTCAATGGAAAACAAGCCACCCTTAAGCATCCGACAGGGCTTGATCGGGATTCTCCCCGGGCGTGGGTAATCTCCAAACTACAACCCAAAGGAATGGACGTCTCTAATCGCGTAAATATACCGACGCGAAATAAAGATGTGTAGCCCCGGGTTAATGAGAGTACACGCAGTATCACTACTAAGAATAGATAATGTACTGGGTTACAACGTCTGGGGCGCCCTGCGGCTCCCGATCGTCATAGCATAAACTTCGCCTAGCGTGTGGTCGCCCTTCGTCCCTCGCTTCTACTGGCTGTGGGATTGTTGTCTGCTTAAAGAACTTACCCGAGGTTAGCCTCGCTCGTATCCTGCCCTCCATGCCACTAGCCCGAATCGGCACTGACTTCGAGATTCTGGGCTCGGGTTGATCTCGACAGGCGCCCTTCAAATGTCCCGGCTCGCCGCATCAAAGCATGTACTATCTCCACTAGTACGGTTCATCACGTGATTCGTCGCGAAACGCCACAAACCGGACGGAATCCCGGCCGCGTAATTCTCAAAATAGCTATCGCCATCGCCATCGGTCGAAATCCAGAGCCCCGTGTGTTCACTTTCTTCGAGTTCGCTACCGCCGTACCACGCTCGTCTCTTTACTGATCTGGGCCGCCACTTCAAAGTCCTGTGAGCCGAAATTACTTCTCTTGGATGATCTCTCGACAGCCTCAAGACATCTATCAGGAGGACCGACGCCCGGTTCAGCGTGACGTGGTTCATAGCTCTCTACCTTATAGCGGCGCTTCTCATCGATCGGGTACATGGATACGACGACTCGAGAGGCTCAGTTATCGCCTCATTAACCCGTCGAAACTCCTCTTCACGACGATCCAAGAACCAAATTCGGGGCGTAAACTGATGAACTCTCCTAACCCGCGCCGTACTCGTAAACCGCTATACTACCCCTACAGTGTATAGAACTCCAGCCTCTCGTTTCAACAAAGGTCGGGGGCAAACCTCGCGGTGAAAGGCACTGAACCGTGCCCAGGTGTGACGTTTCCTAGCCCTCTCATACGCCCACCACTTCCTTTCATTACCCCCGAGCAAAACCCAAATTTATCCCGACTGGCCCTCATCCCGACACACCGCATACCTCGTCTGCACCTTCAGGTTATCTAGCCAGATGTGGCACTACAGGTCCGCGGCGCCATCATAACCCATCGTCCCGGGCCTACGAGCCTAATCAATCTGCATTTACCAGCTGAGCCCAATCTCTTCCAAGGATCGAGCCAAAGGCCGACAAGATTTTCTTAATAGCCAGTGCACTGAAAGCTTCCACCCGGAAGCCCTCCGTCGAGGACCTACGCCTACCTCTCGGGCGCCATCCCAAGGAGAACTGCTCCCAAGAATCAAAGAACAGCAATCGCCTCAATGATATGTTAGGAAGGTATAAAAACATCATGAGTCGCGACGGCAATGTACAACCCTAAGGAATTCTAGAAACCTAGAGCTTCTCGATACAAAGTCGACAGAACCCACCCGATACCCTCCCAGATTTCCTGGTTCCCGTCTTAGTGAAGTCCCACTGTATAATCCCTAGGAAAGATACGGTGGAACTCCACTTTAAGGAGGGAAGTAAACACATGCATTAATTTAATATCCCAATTATATATAAAAGACCCACTACATATGTAATAAGGACTCATATGAGTTCAATACTATTATCGTGCAAAGATTCAAGAGTATTTACGAATTTGGGTTACAAATGAAAGTAAATAGTCCAACAAAAACAAAGATGTATAGATTTGGATAGAGTAATGATACCGTCTAAGAAGAGCGGTAAGTTGATTCGCGCGAGGTAGGCCTTACGAACTCCGTCCGACCTAGGAACAAATTCAAACAATAGTCATGAGATAATAACTCAAAATGAAGAAGATAATTTATAAGAAAATAACACTTTCATTTTTTGAACATTTCTTCTCTCAAGACCACATCCACTCTTTTCAGAATGCTCCCATTTGAAGAAACATTTCACAAAAAACCCAACTTTACCAAAGCCCAACCAATATGAAATTCATGTTCAAAAATTTGACCGACTTCATTATCAAGAACCTTATAACCTGAATCTGTTTCACAACATACCATTTAGCATAAAATTATATAACCCTCATATCGTAAAAGAAAAATAATCAGGAAAATGCAACAACCATAAATATTTAAATAACTACAGTTTACCCAGAAAACCAGCAATATACCGTACCATATATCCATAGTAAACCGTCGGGTAAACCCGACCTCACGACACCGTGGCAACCAATAAAACCGCCTGCAACAATCGGCCTCACTCCAAGACCGCGGGCAACCAATAAACCGTCGTAACACCACCTCACTTCCGCGACCGCGGGCAACTAATAAACCGTCAGATAAAACCGACCTCACGACACCGTGGCAATATCCAATATACTAAACCGTTGGGTAATCCCGACCTCACGGCTGTGGTATTAATATATATAATCTTTTCCTTACTCGCAAGTACCTTTCCAACGATACTGTATTATAATCATTTCACAAGATCTCAAAATCTCTTTCTTAAAACAATAAGTTTTCGAAGTGGTTAAAAAACCTCAATCCACGCACTCCAAACGATGGTAAATACCACATACTCATCCAGAACTCAAGAAACTTCCAAACAATTAAAAGGTCAGACAAATTCACATGAAATGATAACTTGTTTTATAGTGAGACCGATAAATCACATTTTGTGGCGCAAACTAATCATTTGATCAAACAAGATATATGTAAAATATTTAATCACAATAGATATATCAATATAATACCCTAAATCATTTTAAAAACATATAAATCACTCACAGACTATGACGCTCGCCCCGCCTCCCCGCAGGACTCCCCTACCCGACAGCCGTCAGAATATAAATAAAACACCACTTAGGTCTAAATAACCTAACCAACAACATCGGGATGCCCCGAAGGCCTTAGAATACCTTTTAGAACTATGAAACCATCCAACCGGATCTACTGTGTCCCACATACGCTGTGCCCCATTGTGCCTCTGGCATCTAAAATTGGGGCTTTCACCGAGCTAATTTCTCTAAACTGAACCTTCCAATAATTCATAAAAACATCCACTTCACTAATCCATCTTCAATTTTTCCAAATCGACCAATTGGTACTCTATTTCGGGCCCAAACTTCTGTGAATTACCCGAAACAACCTAAAAATGGAAAACTAACCAAATCCACATTCAAAATTTACAAACCACATCACTAAAGCCCAAGAGACTGCGAACTCATCACATTCATTACTCCTGGTCCAACAATATTTAGTGGCCGAAAAACTCGATCCAACCGTTTCAATAACTTTGTTTTCGTCAGAATCTCTTCAAATCCGTGAGGAATCTGCAAAAAGTAATCACGGAATGAGTTCGCCAGAGAGTCCAAAAATGGTGGAAATGAGGTATCGGCTCGCGATGGCCGGAAAACACAAAAATTCGCTTACCCAAAGCTCACGCCGCCGCCGCCACCGCCCGACCGCGCGCCCTACCGCGCACACGTAAAATTTTACCATTAGGGCTTCGCTCTAGTTTTCTCCTCCGGGTCGGGCGCGCGGTACGCGATGGCCGAATCGCCCACCATGAAACTTCAACGGCTCGGGGGGCTGGCCAAAACGACCGCTTGGTGTCACTGGTCTGGGAGCTTTTCTAGGGTTTTGGAGCTCAAAATTAGTGTCGGGGGCTGTGGTTCTCAAGACGCAGTTATGTGTATATATAGGTTTAGGTCGCTGTGTAAAACACTCAAGACAAATTTTTGGACATCGTTAAACACTCGCTTGAACTTACCGTGGTCATAACTTTTTATCCGTAAGTGCCTGGAGCTGACGTTTCAACCCGTCTGGCGAACTCAGACGACGTACGAAGTGGTGTCTTACCAACCCAAAATTATTCATCCTTGAAAAGTCAACTTTGGGTCCACATACTAAGGTTGGTCAAACCTTAGTCAACCGGGTCGTCTTAGTCAAACTTGGTCAAACGTGTTACAAACTTGTATTATTTGGTGCGGGTCATTACATGTGATAACTTTATTTTATTACATACACATTCATATACACAACACATCATTAGTTTGCTTATTTTAATTTATTTTGTTTTCAACTATGGTCTTGGGAGAGACTTCACATGGGGCGCCCTATTTTAGGCGACCAACAGCATATCCAACCTTTAATTGCTCATGCCTTACATGATGACGACGCCGATGTCGTTGATGGAGACGTAGCTAAGCCTGTCAACGATGGATTATCGACTAAGCCAAAGCCATCTCTTCCATTGGGGTGTAGGTGGAGAGTACCTTTGACACAGGTGCATAACTTATTCGATGTACTCCTATATCGAGATCAACTAGATGCACAGACTCTTGATCAGGTAATGGTATATGTAAAAGTATATGGTTCTTATGTAATTTTATTCATATTCACATAAACATTATTGACGTCAAGTGTAAATGTAAGTCTGCGGCGTGCCATACGCTGGAGTCAGGTCGACCAACTACCGTGATATCCGCTTATCCTGGGATCGTGAGATCCGAACGACGCATGCCACCGCTTATATGTTTTGTGGAACCGCTGAAAGTGGCATCACCCCGCAGCGAGTCTTGAGCCAATTTAGGCTACACCAGGAGATACCTTCATCATGCTCTTATGAGCAACATCTACATATAGTGGATGCACGTGGACGAGTTCAAAGATATTGGGTGACGTATCATGCTCCATACATTGCCTTATGGGATATGTGAGTGGGCAAGATCATCACTGCGCCCCCTATGGTGGGTATTATGGACTTCCATGATCCATATATGCAGTGGTATTGTCATATTACACGACGTTTTATAACACCGCCTAATCTATGTGGATAAGAGAGCAGAGGCTTCATACTACAATCGCGATACTGTGCTTCAGAAGCTAGAAGATCGCGTTTCTAAAGTGTTTTTCAAATTTGAATAAATTGTTCACTATATTTATAATTGTTTCACTGTTCTTTTATATCTCCGTCACGGGCCGACATAACTAAGTCATTCACGTGGGGCTACCACCGGGATGGCAGACGACTTACATCATATTGCTGGGACGTTGTTACACCGTGACGGAGGAGCATCAGATCACGGCCATCATTAGGAGACATCTACTTCACATGCACTTCATCCATTGCACCTTGGTATCATCCACTCTACCAGATATTAACCCATCTCGAGGTAGAGGTAGAGGAAGAGGGTAGCTGATCTACAAAGTCGAGGTCGAGAGATGGTGGGCGAGGCCGTAGTCGAGATGCCGATGGAGGTCAGCAGAACCCGGTACCGACATCGGCTCTACTTCCATACCCCCCACTTACCCATCACCCGATACTCCATACTTCCTCATACCTACACATCACCCGATATTTTTATACCCTACGTACTTAAACATCATCTTCCATACCCCACACACTTACACATATTTATCTCCAGCTGTCACTGCATCCAAAGATCCATGGGAGGATACGACATTAACATCCTTCACCTTATCATCCCCTACGCTCCCATCGATGAGACCATAATTGACCTCAGACGTAGTTGGGTGCACCTGTGCAAGAGTATCATCCATCACCCCCCCGCTCCATCGCTTTTTAAGATTGCACGAGATCTTATAGATCAATTAATCGCAGATTTTAGCGTCACCCCAAATAAAAATATAAAGACTTCATTCAAGTGACTCATCGATATACGTCGATATTTGTACGAATTTTTTTATATATTTATATGATTTGGTTTATGCATGAAATCATAGTTTCTTGTTTACTAAATTTGTTATAATTTGGATGTTCAACTAAATACAACCGGATATATTAGATGTGCTTGTTGTGAAAATTTAAAAATAAAACTTACAAATATTTTAAAATAAAACATACAAATATTAATTTATCAAATAGTAAAATTTTCGTTTCAATAATTTTTAAATAAGTTATGATTTAAAAGAGGTTTTAATGTAAAAATAATAATAATAATGGCGGTTGCCAGTCTACGATAAAGAATAATCAGTTTTAAAACAATGCTCGCTGTTTCACAACAACGTATAATAAATTTAAATATGGTAAAGTCATATCAGCATACCACATTTATTGTTGTCATTCATATGGTCCAAGTGCTTGATTTCAAAACTAATTTTGTAAATTAAAAAAAAAAGTATTTTAATCCAAAATTCGAGTGGAATCCTGTATCGTCAGTCGTCGTCACGTGCAATCACCACAGACAGTTATTCGTTTGACTCATTTGATTCGCGGTTTGACCTGTCGCTATCAGTTCGTGAGTGCAATCGCGATACTTGCGCGTGAAAATAAAAAAAAATCGTCTTCATACTTTTCCATGATTCTCCTTTTTTTTTTGCGCCTTGTGATCACGTCGTGAATAACGCTAAATTGATAGTCATAGACTCGCGCTTTCCTTCATCTCTAGATGCACGCGCTCAATTAGATAATCCACAACGTAATACCATGATAAGAGTGATGAAAAAAATAAAATATTTATTTATTACTTATAATCACTATCACATCGACTATGTTTTTATAGGCTAATTTTGGAACCCGAAGAATGGCGAGGAATGAAAAAAAAATGGTTTTTCTGGAAAATTTGATGACATGGAAAAAACATATGAAAAATTAGAATATTTTCCATACTATTTCCTAAAAAATAGTAGTGAGGAAAATAGGAAAAGGCTGTGGAAATTTCAGGGAAAATTTATCGAGCTGTTCCGACTAGCTCTTCCATTCATCCTCCTTCCTCTTCTATGCCTCTCCTTCCTGCCCAGAAAGCCTTTAAGCAAACTAGAGCCACTCATTCCTACTCCATCCATCGCATTTCCGCATTTCTTATATCAATGCTGGCGAAAAACACATAATCATTGATCTGAAGAATACGACAAACACGCAATCGTATCTAAAATTCAATATTAAATAAATTACCTACGTAGATTGGCAGATCCGCCAACTGGGACCCTGCATCAACCACCAACCAAGAATCTTACAACTGGCCGATTCACAAAGAATAAAGACGCGAACCAACGGGTCACTGACTGGCCCACTCCATGACGCACCAGACCGTCCGATCTTCCCGTATCTATCCTCGTGCAGACATGTACACAAGACACGAATCGACGAACTCGAATTCGTAACACTTAAAAAAAACCAGCACGGGGGAAAATTCTTTCTTTTCTCGCTCGTATTCTCAAAAAACGTATTTAAAAAAACTTAAAAGAGAAACCTAAAACCCATTACATCATTAATAACTGCTCATAATAAATTATATTTATTATAAATAACCGCTCATATAATAAATTATATTTATTATAAAA